>CM019063.1:437441916-437611555 GCA_009667805.1 Leptobrachium leishanense | reverse complement strand
AGGAAAAGTTGAAAGAATGAACCGTACCCTAAAGACTTTGATGTCCAAACTGTGCCAAGAGATATCAATAGGCTGGTTGGACTTGCTGCCGATAGTCCTTTTGCACATTAGGTGCAGACCAACCCCCCAATTGAAGCTAAGTCCGTACGAACTTATGTTTGGACGGCCAACCCCTCTGATTAATGGACTAAGGGGGGACCTTCGGGCATTGGGAGAAACTAAACTAAATGATCAGGTAGTAATGCTGGGTAAATCAATGCAGAAATTAAATACTTGGGTGGGGGGATAATATACCGTATTTTCTGTATCCTTCACTGTATAAGTATTGTCCGGGTGACTCAGTATGGGTAAAAGAGTGGAAAAATGATCCACTGGGTCCAAAATGGAGAGGTCCTTATCTTGTCCTGTTATCAACCCCTACAGCAGTAAAGGTTGCCGAGGTGGTCCCGTGGATACATCACTCCAGGGTAAAAGCAGCCGCAGCCAGTCCTGAACCAACATGGAAGGTCGTTACCAACGAGACCAACCCACTGAGGCTGAAGCTGACAAAGACCACAGCCATGAGCACCTAAATGATCCTAACCCAGATAATACAGAGGATCAACAAGTGGGTGTTTTGATGGGCACAGGTCCTGACCACCCGCCAACGGGGGATACCCACAGGGTGCTTTTTAGGAGCCCGGCCCCCACCCTTGATTATCCAGAAATGTTCTTTACTTTTGAAATTCCGGTGGGGAGGGATTGGGTTTATGTGACTGTAAAAAGAATTGCCCAAGGAATTCTGACACTCGGGGCATTTGTGGTGCTGATTTTATATCTTGCTAATTTGATTTATGGACTCTCGCGTGGAGCATGCCCCAATTGTACAAGCACCGCTGGGAAAGTGGATATTTCCCATATCTGGAATGGTACGCACCCGGTGATGGAGAACCGTACCATGTGGAGACAAAAACGAGAGGTGCTATCTGGAACCAACCCAAGAGGACACTTACTTGTGCAATTCAAATATGACTATGCTAAAAAGTCTGGGCAAACTGCATGCTGGGTGTGTAGTAGACTGCACCCAGAGACAATTCATATACCATTTGCCTCTGTTCCAATGAATTTGAGTATGTTTGTATCAGGGAATATCACAATACATGCTGTCGATGCACAAAGGGAAAAGACAGAATCAGTCAGTCCCGGGTACCCCATAATAGGACCAGTGTATCCACCAGAATGGTGTTTTCAACTAGGACCAGATAAAGAAACAAATAACGAGGGTGGGTTATGTAACTCAAGTCAGTTCAACTGGACATCATATATTTACATATTCAAAACAGGACAAAAGGCGACTTATTTATACATACGATGCAGGCAACTCACTAGAGACCAAGAGGCGGTGATTGGGAATGTGACCAATGGGAGGCAGGGTGCAGTGGATATGATGAGACGGCTGAGACACCTTGCGATAGAGATATCAAAGGGAACACTACATTCATCACCATTTATAGTGACAGGAGGGTACCAGGTGTGCTGTGAAAGGGTGTGTTACACATGGGTACCACCAACAATAACAGGAATGTGTTATTTGGCTAAGCTGGTCCCAATCCAGAAACTAAGGGGAGAAGACACAAACACAGACACAGAACTACACCCTAGGTACCCACTGGTGTTTGATAGACCGAAGAGAGAATTGTTTGCGAAGATGGATCGAATATGGACATGGTTGCCAGCATGGACTGGATGGGGAGGAGAGATGATGAGGAGATTGAATAGCTATGTCAATCTGATGGATGAGATTCTGAATAGAACCAGTATGGATATCCAGCTGCTGAATCTGGAAATGCGTGAGTTACGAAAGGTGCAAATGATACATGAAATGGCGCTTGAGCAGATCAGTGCGGCCTTGAATGGATTGTGTGAAATGACAATGCACTATGAATGTTGCACCTTCATCAGAAACACTACACACGAAGTCCCAGACTATTACCAGGTAATTCAAGATCACCAAGAGAAGGTAGCACAGTTGCAGGGCACAGCCAGAAGGATTGCTGCCGAAGGCTGGAATCCGCTCCGTGGGTTTGGAGCAATGGGAGAATGGTTTGGTTCTATCTTACGATTTATCTCAAGGATTGGATCCATGATACTCATGATAGTGGTGATTTTGATCATAGGGATACTGATATACCGCATAGGGCTATGTTTATGGCCACTGTGCAAAACAGCACTGATATCTACACAAACACAGAAGATACCACTGATAATTCCACAGGGTATGTTCCCAGTGAAAGAAACCCCCCCTTTTCAAGGAGTTTCAGAATAGTGGAGTGTAATGGCTACAAGTGCCAGGAAAAGAACCTGACACTTGAGCCAAGGGGGAATGAAGTGGAAATAGGCTGGAAGACGGCCGCCATTGTACACAGGCGGCCATCTTGTTCAGAATATTGGTTCACTTGTATATAACTAGACAGGTTTGTAACTGAAACTAGAATGAGGTATACGTAGAAATTTAGGAATGCGTTTAGATTAGCAGAAAAGCAATTAAAGTTTTATGAGAGATCTCTGCTGTTTCTAGCACGGAGGAGAAAAGCGACTCAAGGCCGTTGGGGCCCGCAGAAAATAGAAGGAGTATACAGACCAGGCCCCAGGCCACCTGAATAAACATAGCCGATAGGGAGGGAGGCACTGCCCGGAGAAAGACAGCACAAACAAATCACAGACTGTCAAACTAACGAGAAGTGTATCAATTTATAGTTATATGTGGAATGTTCTTTGTGTTCGAATTAATGATGGGAGGTATTAACCCACGTGGGGTGGAATAGAGTGTCATAAGGAGGTGGGCTAATGGGGATGTACCTAATTATGTATTTGGGGCATAAAATCTCATGTCTCTGTGTAATCGGGGCTCACTCTAAGCGATTCAATCCTGTGTGAGCACTTGTGTGACGACACAATAAACTCTTGCCTTTCCTGAAGAGACTCGTGTTTGGACAATCCTTGCTTGTGTCTGGTCCGGCGCCGTTCTGAAAGTGAACCTGTTTTTGCCCTCCTACAGTTATAATGTCGGAACCAATACCTTTGAAATACAAGGTGCATTTTTGTGTCATCCAGAATTTAATCTGCGTAGATGTTGTAGGCATCTTCAGCTTGATTTTTAGTTAACACCGTAATACAAGGTCAACTGAAACCATTGTATTATTAAGGAAGAGTGAAATACATATACACCATGGTACCTCGCTTTCCATTGGTGAAATTTGAGTTCCAAAAGTCACCCTTATCTTTAGGGTAGTAAATATATTATGGAAAACATATAAGATAATAAGCAATATGAAAAAGCATAGTTTTGCCTACAATAACTAACAAAACTAGAAATGTTTTCCTCAAAGTAGATTCACTAATTTGTCCTGATTTAAGTAATATTCCATAAGCATGGGATTCATTTGTAGTTTCACAGTTACTTGTCATTTAAACCATTGAGGGCCCTTTTCCATACCTGATGCTAAAATGGAGACAGTAAACAGGAAAATCTTTGCCTTCAGATTCTGCCTTATCGTCTCCACTTTAACGTCATATTCTGGGGTAGGTGCTACCTTAGCAACTCACCCCCAATGCAGTGCAAAGCTGCCATATACCAACAGCAGCTCGTGAGTATCGGCTCGAGCTTTGTGTGTCCCAGCCGCGGAGTGATCGTGGATGGAGACTAGGAATTATTTGTTCCCAGTCCCACTCTGCTCCCAGTGAGAAGAAGCAGTGGATTGTGCCGACCTTTTCACCGTGGGATGTCAATGATCTGATGTTATATTCTCCCCGCACCCCCAACTCTCACCTTCAGGACTTCTCCCAGAAAGAAGCCTTTACTGCGCCAATGCCACATAAAAAGCTTGGTTAAATTTGCCCAACAACATCTTGACATGCCTCACAGCTTCTGGCACACTGTAATTTGGAGTGATGAGACCAAAATCGAGCTTTATGATCACAACCATACACATTATGTTTGGAGAGGAGTAAAAAAGGCCTAATGTGACAAGAATACCATCCCCACTTTGAAGCATGGTAGTGGCACACTGATGTTTTGGGGGTGTTTGAACTCTAAAGACATGGGCATGGGAAAATTGATAGCAAGATGAATGCAGCATGTTATCAGAAAACACCGACAGATGATTTGCTTTCTTCTGCACGAAAGATGAGCATGAGACGCCCTTTGATTTTTCCAGCACAACAGTGATCCTAAGGCTAGGGTCAGACGAGCGCATTCTGTGTGTCCGTGCACAACGGACGTACTTTCTGACTGACGACAAGGTAGTGGCCACACAGTCTGTTTTTGTGACTGACGTCTATTTTGACTGCTGTAGATGGGAAATAAAATTAATATGAAACACCAATTTGTCCGTCAAAAATGCAGTCCGTCTGACTACGTTCCATCACTCACACACAAAGCTATGCGAACGTTGTGGACGTGGCGCACTCCGCACGTCCGTTCTAGCGGTTTTACCTTCTTGTGTCCGTTTGCTGCGTCCATTGTGCGTCCGCGCTTCTGTGCGGACGTACTTCGTGTGTGGGTCTCTATTGATCATAATTGTATGCTACCACGGGACGTTAAATTGTGCGGCAACACGGATGTGAACACTGCGCTCGTCTGACCTGAACCTAAGCAGAAGGCCAAGTTGACCCTCCAGTGGTTACAGCAGAAAAAGATGACATTTCTGGAGTGGCCATCACAGTCTCCAGACCTTAATATCATCAAGCCACTCTGGGGAAATCTCAAACGTGCGATTCATTCAAGATGACTAAAGACTTTGCATGACCTGGAGGCATTTGGCTAAGACAAATGAGCAGCTATATCACCTGCAAGAATTCGGAGCATCCTAGACAGCTAAAACAAAAGACTGTGCGCTGTCATTGATGCTAAAGGGGGCAATACACAGTATTAAGGGAGTAAGGGTATGTAGACTTTTAAACAGGGGTCATTAATTTTTTTTACTTGTTGCCTTGTTTTATTTTATGATTGTTCCTTTCTGTTATGACCTACAGTGGAATATGAATCCCATAAATAATAAAATAAATGTGTTTTGCCTGTTTACTCATGATTTCTTTAAAAATGGTACATTTCCATGTCTCCAAGGGTATGGAAAACATTTGAGCATAACTGTATTGATTCTGTAGACCAATCTCCAAATACAAAATTAATACACTGAAAAAGAATTGTCAGAAAAGAAAGTAAAAAAAACAGATGAGATATAAAGCGGCTTCACTTTCTTAGCTATGAAAATCCAAAAATAGTGTAATTTAGAAAAGATGAAAAATAAAGACTATTAAAATAAAGGTTTTCGATAGACTAGGCACTAGAGATGTAAGCATACAAGAAATGCACATTAGACTTAACTGATAAAGCCAGCTTGTTTTATTGACATTTTAATGAAAATTAATTGAATTCTTAAACTTTCATTAGCAGTAACCAATATTTCGGTGAGTTCATGTGTTTACCATACAAACATGCATTCCTCTGTTTCTATGATATTGAAGTATGTTTGTCTTCTATTTCAGGATGTAGTATAATCTGCTTTTTCTATATTTGTACTTTAGCTGTGAGCGTTGATTCAGTATTTAACCTGGTTCCTTTTCCTGTACACTGTAAATATTCCTACAAAGTAATTTTGGAAGTCAGTGATGGCATTACTGTATTAACTTTTTCTCTTTTATGTATTTAGTTTAAATTACTTTAACTCTTTAGAGACCAAAGCTTTTGAACATTGCTGTGCTTTAAGGACCAGAGCAATCTTGCCATTTTTATAATGATTACTGTTTAAGGGCCGCGTCAGACTAACACAGTGATCACGTCCGTGTTGCCGCACAGTTTAACGTCCGTCGTAGCATAGAATCATGAGCAATAGAGACCCACACACTAAGTACGTGCGCACCGAACTGCGTACGCACAACGCACGTAGGGATGAGCCGAACACCCCCGAATTTGGTTTGCATTCGAACTCGAACTTTTCAAAAGTTCGAATTCGAACTCGAACAAGAACTCAATACAAGTCAATGGGACTCAAAATTCGGTTTTTAGAGTGCCCTCCAAGAGGGCATATATGCTAGATATTTGCCATAAAAGGTGTATGGGGGTCTGGGTAGTGCCCTGGGGGACAGGAAACAAGGACAAAAAGTAAAAAAAAACGTTTTTAAAGGGACAGTGAGTTATCCATGAAATAAGGGTTAAAAATAAAAACGAAAAATTCCTTCAAATATCGTGCCTAGGAGGTCCCCATAACCTGCCTGTGAAGTGGCGGATTTGTAGGATGTATAGAAACATTTAAAAACAATGTCCGGGTCCGGGTAGTGCCCTGGGGGACAGGAAACAAGGACAAAAAGTAAAAAAAAGGAAGTTTTTAACCCCTTCACTGCTGACGACGTGTGGGACACGACCTCAGTTACTCCCGCTGTATGCTGAGCAGGACGTGTCCCACACGTCATCAGCTTTGCGGGACACCCGGCGGAGATACTCACCTCTCTGTCCGGGGTCCCGCAGCCTTCTGACTTCAGCGTCCTCAGACGCTGAAGTCAAGCTGCTCCCGACGTAAATGACATCATGCGCGATGACATCATTTCCAGGCGACCCCCCCCCGGCAATGCCGGGAGATCGCCTGGAAGGGAGGGGGGGATCCGTTCGGAGGGGGGGGCTGCCATCTTTCATCGCGGCTCCACCCCCGGTGGGGGCTGCCATCTTGGATCGCGGCTCCACCCCGGGTCCCCCCTCACTGCCTGACGTCCTCACTCATAGCGTGATGACGTCAGATAGCCGGGGAACCCCTAGCTGCCCGGAATCCCCTGGTGGAGATAGGGGGTTCATTTGAGGGTTCACAGAGATGCTGTGAGGTTGTGTATAGAGATGCTGTGAGGCTGTGTATAGAGATGCTGATGGGGTTGTGTATAGAGATGCTGTTTGTGTATAGAGATGCTGATGGGGTTGTGTATAGAGATACTGTTTGTGTATAGAGATGGTGATGGGGTTGTGTATAGAGATGCTGTTTGTGTATAGAGATGCTGATGGGGTTGTGTATAGAGATGCTGTTTGTGTATAGAGATGCTGATGGGGTTGTGTATAGAGATGCTGTGAGGCTGTGTTTAGAGATGCTGATGGGGTTGTGTATAGAGATGCTGTGAGGTTGTGTATAGAGATGCTGTGTATAGAGATGCTGATGGGGCTGTGTATAGAGATGCCTTGCGGCACCGAAGTGCGGCCTAGCTCCGGTGGGGGCCGCCATCTTGGATGGCGGCTCCACCCCGGGTCCCCCCTCGCTGCCTGACATCCTCACACATAGCGTGATCACGTCAGATAGCCGGGGAACCCATAGCTGCCCAGAATCCCCTGGTGGAGATAGGGGGTTTATTTGAGGGTTCACAGAGATGCTGTGAGGTTGTGTATAGAGATGCTGTGAGGCTGTGTATAGAGATGCTGATGGGGTTGTGTATAGAGATGCTGTGTATAGAGATGCTGATGGGGTTGTGTATAGAGATGCTGTGAGGCTGTGTATAGAGATGCTGTGTGGCTGTGTATAGAGATGCTGTGTATAGAGATGCTGATGGGGTTGTGTATAGAGATGCCGTTTGTATATAGAGATGCCATTTGTGTATAGAGATGCTGATGGGGTTGTGTATAGAGATGCTGTTTGTGTATAGCGATGCTGATGGGGTTGTGTATAGAGATGCTGTGAGGTTGTGTATAGAGATGCTGTGAGGCTCTATTTAGAGATGCTGCTGGGGTTGTGTATAGAGATGCTGTTTGTGTATAGAGATGCTGATGGGGTTGTATATAGAGATGCTGATGGGGTTGTGTATAGAGATGCTGTGAGGCTGTGTATAGAGATGCTGTGAGGCTGTGTATAGAGATGCTGATGGGGCTGTGTATAGAGATGCCTTGCGGCACCGAAGTGCGGCCTAGCTCCGGTGGGGGCCTCCATCTTGGATGGTGGCTCCACCCCTGGGTCCCCCCTCACTGCCTGATGTCCTCACGCATAGCATGATGACATCAGATAGCCAGGAAACCCCTAGCTGCCCGGAATCCCCTGGTGGAGATAGGGGGATTTGAACCCCGATATCTACAGAACCATGGCAGCTAGGGGGTCATGGAGGGTGTCAATCGAAAGGCCAGAGCATGAATGATGCCCAACATGACCAGGTATAAAGTAAAAAATAAAAATAAAAAATGTATTTTTTTGTGTGTTATTTTTATTAATGCAGCAATATTGTTCACATTTCAATTATAATGTGAACAATGATGCTGCACTAATGATTTTTTTCTATGGGGTGCGCTTGCTAAAAATCACGTAATTCCCCCCACAAAATTTAACAAGTCTCCATTTCTAATTTTTGTACAAGCGCACCCCATAGAAAACATAACCGCAAACGCTCATGTGCTAAAATGTGAAAAAAAAACACTTTACACACTGCAGATGATTAAAAATTCAATTTTTATTGCATTTTTTGTCATAATATACAGGCAGGACATGACGTATACATATAAAAATGATATATTATGAATCTGCGGAGTCTGCCGGAAAGAACGATATCTAATATGTCTGGGTCATTTAATAAAATGTGGCTTCAAATCGCGTTTAAACATGATGAGCGAAAGCGGTAAAAATGAGCTGAGCACACAGCAGTGAAATGCAGGGTTAAGGGGTTAAACAGCATATCAGAGGAAGATTTAGTAGAGAAATGAACACTTCTCAGAACACAGGTGTTGTTTTATACATGTTCAGGAGACACCACACCCTCAGTCTACAGACAATGTATCAAATTCATCAGACCAGACTAATTAAAAGCACATGTTATTTCCAAACACTAATTAACACCTGTTGTTTACGGTGTTTGAGAACACAGGTCATTTAGAGGTGAGAATCTTTGCACGTAGACATTATTTTTTAATTCAATATCTAATAAACCGTTGCTTATAATATTCTGCAGTAAAGAGTCTCTTTATTTCTAGATTTGTTTTGTATTTTTTAAGCATTTTTTATACTTTTTTCAATTTTCTTTTTTTTCCGAACACGCCAAAAAGTTCGCAAATCGCGAACTTGCGAACGGCCAAAGTTCGAATCGAACTCCGAACTGATCGAACCGAACAGCTCATCCCTAAACGCACGTGGCAAATGGACGCAAGTTAGGCAAGAACATAAAACCGCTAGACGGACGCGCAGAGTGCGCAACGACCACGTAGCATTCTGTGTGAGTGATTAGGAGATGTCAGACGCAGCGCATTTGCGACGTCCAGCACCTTGACACACACAATGGCTTTTCATATTGTTTTCAAATTTTTATAATTTTTCATATTAATTTTATTTCCCATAGTTCCCTTTTTTTCCTATGTCCGTCAACAAAAACGGACCGTGTGGTGTCTACAGTATCTTCCGTCAGTACGTCTGTCTGTTGTGCACGCACGCAGAGTGCGCTCAGGCTGCGTTCGTCTGACATTAGCCTTAGTTCACCAAAACAGATACAGCTTTTTATTTATGTTCATTGTGTATTTAAAGCCCATCATTTTACAAGAAAAATAGAAAAGACAAAAACATTTTGTGATTTTCGTTATAATATTTTGTACACATAAGGGTCTATTCACTAAGAACTAAAATTTCACTTCGGCGCAGTCTGGCAATTCCATTTTGCCGACAGCACGGTGTGTTCAATATTTAGCGAATGGTCAATGTACTGCGCCGAAGATGGGTGTGCAGAACCCTAATGAAAACGGTGGAGAACATACCCCCAGTGGCACTCAAGCACCTGTGAGCACCCAAGTGGCCTTGGTGAACTCCACTGAACTGCACACAAAAAAAATGGAACTCTCCTATTCTCCTAATAGGTGTTTAAACCAATAAACATGTATTAAAATGCGTCTAAATAATAAAAAGGTCCTTTAAACATAATAAAAGAATCTGTTACAAAATGAAAAAAAAAGCCTTTTAAAAAAAAGGGAAACAAAAATTTTGTCCAAAAAAAAAGGTGTGTTAAAAATATGCTTTTTACTGAAAAGGAAAAAAAAGCATTTTAAAAATAAAAATTATATTACATATTTACATAGAATCCTAAGGGATTTGCCTTTTTAAAGCTGAGGAACTGAAACACTGAAAATCAAGGCATTTCACTGACACTTCGGTTCAGTTCGGCATTCTGTGAATAGACAAACCATTACTTCTCTATGGGATAACTTCTCTGCCTCCGCAGACTAATGAAGTTTTGACTGCCAAAGACCGTTGAACTCCAGAAAAAAAAAAGAACTCGGCTATTCATCTAAAAGGTGTTTAAACTAGGGTTGTGCACGTGGTTTTTTTTCGTTTCGGCACTTTCGGTTTATCAGAAATTTTGTTTCGGATCGTTTCGGACCATTTTCGTTTCGTCTCATTTAGTTTCGGCTAGATGTTTTGTATGATTTTTTTCTTTGGGAAATCAGTGAATTTCGGTCTTTCAGAACGTATGTTCTCTTCTTTTCAAAGGGTCCATCCTCGGATTTTCATTTTGACTTTAGACGTATGGTATTTAGGATGCTCCGATATTTCGGTCGATACGGTAATCCTGCCGATTCATTCCTTCGGACGTAATGTTTTTTATGAGAGATCCTTTTTTTCTTATGAATAAATGTTAAAACAAATCCCCATTTTTAAGTGTTTAGTAAATATTTCTAAAACCGTTTATTACTTTCAATTGCAGCAAACAGACATTTATTTTATTTATTTTTTAGGATTATTTTTGCATTTTTTTGGGAATTTTTGGGTTAATATTTAGGGTTCTTCCTAACTTATTTGAAATGTATAACGAGGTCTGTTTTTTTCTTTGCAGAACACATACAGCTGGATTATCTTCTCACAGTCTGTCCGTATGTGTTCTGTTCAGCAATGACTTTTGATACAATACATTTTGTCAGTATTAGTACCATGGCTAGTAGCAAGCCTGTCGTTATCCATGGTGCTGATATGAAGAAATAGATCGATAATATGTGGTTCACCATCGGCGACTGTCCATGGTTCTGATCTGAGTCATAAAAGGAAAGAAAATTAAATTTTCTTTCCTTTTATGAGAGCCTTATATCTTTTGAAAATGTTGTTTACTGCATAGATAGAATAATTCTATGCACAACAGGTTTTAATAAAGATATTGTTTATTTATGGAAACTATTATGCAGATATTAACACGGAATATCGCAATTGGTGCGCTGGGAGTTATTAAACATGTGCACAGCACAAAATTTAGTTTTGAACTAATGGATTAGTACTAAAATGCAATTTATTTAGTTGCTAAAGAAATTCGTTTTCAGTTTTTTAGTATGAAAACTAATTTCATTCATCCAAAAACCAGCGGATACAATTACTATTGTAGTGGCTCCTCAGAGGGCTGAGATCTCTGCTTGTTACAGTATCTCTCACTCTCAGCACAATGTGTCAGGCAAAGCTGTTACAGTAACTGACTGCTGCTCATCACAGCGCTCAGAGTTTCAGTAAAACTAGTAAATAATATTTTTATATATAAGATGTTCTAACAATATTATTTACTAGTTTTACTAAAACTCTGAGCGCTGTGATGTGCAGCAGTCAGTTACTGTAATAGCTGAGCCTGATACAGTGTACTGAGAGATAATATAACAAGCAGCCAGTCTCAGCGCTCACAGCCACTGGATTTAAAGGGCTAAAAAAAATCCTCCTCTCTGTATAATGTATAGAACATCCTCCTGCATTAAACCCCTCTCTGTATAATGTAGATAACATCCTCCTGCATTAATTAATACCCCTCTCTGTATAATGTATAGAACATCCACCTGCATTAATTAATACCCTTCTCTGTATAATGTATAGAACATCCTCCTGAATTAATTAATGTCCCTCTCTGTATAGAATATCCTCTTCAATTTATACCTTTTTTCTGTATAATGTATATAACATCCTCCTGCATTAATTAATGCCCCCTCTGTATAGAACATCCTACTGCATTGGCATGTGGAGGGTGCAGAACTTCGGAATGCAATGCTTATCCAGCACAGGAGAGGGAACTTTTACTTAGACAGGATTATAAAAGCAGGGGAGAGGGAAAATATTAATGTAAATCGGCCTGAAAGCTCAGAGAAGAGATGACTAGTGCAAATTTATTTTTATAAGAAAATAAAGCACTTTAAATCCAGGGAAAACATTCAAATAAAATCACACTGAAGGCTCATAATGACAGAGTAACTGTGAGAGCTGGATACTAGATGTATCAGACGTAAAAAAAAACTTTATAACAAGCAGCACTGGGAGTGGAGAGGGACTTTATATAAAACGTGTATTAGATGAGGAAAGGGGGATAGTGCTCCTGGATAATATAAAGTGTATCAGACCTAAGCCCCTATTATGCAGAGCGGGAGGGGAGATAACACACGTTTTATAAAGTCCCTCTCTTCTCCCAGCGCTGCTTGTTATAAAGGGGTTTTTACTATCCAGCCCTCCTCTGTCATTAGCTTTCAGTGTGATTTATTTAAAAGGTTTTCCCTCTCCACTGCTTTTATCATCTCGCCTGCCTCATAGACATGCAAGGGGTAAGTAAAGGTTTCCTCTCCTGTGCTGGCTGTCTGTGCTGCGAGTGAGTATTCTGGAGCTCTATCACTGTCAGATTTTCAGGTAGGGGTTGGGAAGGATTACGCATACAAACCTTTTCTGTAGCTTTGCGATGTTGTGCTCTTCATTGCTGGTCTCCTTCACTCCTCAAAGTAATATCACAAAAAAGGACTGAAACTAAAATGTAGTGCATTTTTTTTTAGTTTCTTTCGTTTTTTGTACTGAGCAGTTTCATATCTCTTGAGTTATCCGAAAACTAAATTATCCCAAAATTCAGACTAAATCGTTTTAGTACTAAAATGAATGCACATGTCTAGGAGTTATATATATTTCACTTGTATCCGTTATTGTGCCCTTCAGGTTTGTGGGAACACTTATTCCATTTTAGCAGCAACTGGTATATTTTGGATATTGCTCCCAAAAATAGCACAAGTTATTTACCAGTGCTGTTCTCGCGCAACCACTAGTCCATCTGAATAGATTAACTATTACTTCTCTATGGGACAATTTCCCTGCTGCCGAAGATAGCGAAATACGGTGCAGATCGCCGCAATTTGGCGGTAAATTCACCAGTACTTAGCGAATTGATAGTTTAGTGAATAGACGAACTGCCTCAAAATTGCACTGTACGGTGAAATTCACCTTTAGGTGCAATTCGGCGGCAAGTTCACCCCTACTAAATAACCCCTTAAGTGTCATAACAAAACGCAGTAAATTGCACATCTAGAAATGGCATAATTATTACACAACTTCACACTCTTTAGATCTATAGTGCTATGATCTGACTTTATTTAATACTTTGACCAAATGAACCGTCAAAACAAGCTTGACTATAGTCTGACATAGAAAATGCAAAAAACGAGCAGTTTTATTAGAGCTGTAGAAAGCCAGTTGTTTCTTATCCTTGCAAATAGAATACAGAGGCAAGCTCGTATGTGTATAGCATGAATCAAGTTTCAATTAGAAATAAAGGCTGTTTCTTGCAAGCGTACAGTAGATTGTTAAGCATGAAAATGTATTACTGGGAGCACAAAAGCTGCTTTGTATCTAAGATCCAACAAACACAATAGAAACTAGAGGTGACCATTCACAAAGACTGAGATTAGATAGATTTTTGTCTAATGAAAAATTAGTTGGTTGAGCTCTGAAGAATAGAATTTGGAAATAGGAGAGTGTGTGTGAGTGTGTGTGTGTGTGTGTGTGTGTGTGTGTGTGTGTGTGTGTGAAACAAACCAGGAAGTGGGTGCTCCAGTCAACACACTCAAAAAGACAGCAACAGCAGCAGCGTTATACAGTACATTGAAACATGTGAAGATTTTACCAGATTTTAACCCTTCAAAGCTTCCAAGAAATTCTTACCCCCTTCAGGATTACAACAGTTTTAACCCATTCAAGACTTAACACTAAGCTCTGTTGAAAATGTTGGAAGAACCTTGTAAAAAGTCTTGAATGGGTTAAGATCTGTTGTAATCCTGAAAGGGGTAAGAATTGTTGGAAGCTTTGAAAGGTTAAAATCTGGTAACATTTTTACTTGTTTAAATGTACAAAGCTGCTGTTGTTGTCTTTTAGTGTGTTGATTGGAGTGCTCTCTTCCTGGTTTGTTGTATTACATCTTGAGATGCACCCACACTGTGTGCTTAGTAAAGGTCGAGTGCTACCCTCCCAATGTAATATATATATTTATATTTATATCGTTTGCAAAATTAAGATTTTGTTTTGCGACCTTCTTTTTGGATAAATGCAAAGTTCAAGAAAAGGTTCAGAAAGTAAATGCAATTATCAGACACAATTCAAGAGAATATAGCACAAGGGGTTATTCAGTGAGCACCGAAATGTCACGACATTTAGTTTCTCTCTCGTTCGGTGCACTTCAATGAGCTCAAATTGCTGACCCTTCAGTGGATTCAACATTCACCGTAGGGTCCCCGAAGTGTGCCGAATGGACCCGGCGAATGCATCTGATAAACCGCCAAATCAATTGGATAAACCGCCTAAAAACTGCCGAACGCATCCTAAAATCATCGAATTGATCATATAAACTGCAGAATGCCGAATGCATCCAAAAAAGCCAACAAGCAACGTCTGAATAGGGGTAAAAAAAAAAAAAGAACCGCATATTTGAAGAGCAGTTTGCAAAAAAAATGATGCATGAAAATGCCTGGAAATCCTATATAAGGTCCTATGAATTACAATAAAAAGGTCTGTTACAGAATAAATAAACGCCATGTAAAATTAATCGGATTCAAATTTTACTGAAAAAACCTAAGAAAAATTCTAAAAAAAGAATAAATAGACTTTTTGCTGCAAATGAAAAGAATAAACGGTTAAATAAATATTTAATTAAAAGGAGGCATTTTTTACACTGAAACTTATGGGAGTCACCTGCTTAAACCTGTCGAATGAAACCACCGAAAATCTGGGTATTTCGAAAACAACTTTTCACAACTGTTCGGCGTTCTCTGAATAGATTAAATGTTACTTCTCTATGGGGAATCTCGCTGCAGCTGAAGGTCACAGTATTCTACTTGCAATTCGCTAATATTTGGCGTACCGCCAGCTTTTTGAATAGCAGAATTACCACGAAATTGGACCGTTCAGTGCAATTCGGTGGCCAATTCAGTTGTCTTTGAATAGCCCCTTTATTCAAGGAGGACTGGAATAAACTCAATTCCGTAAAATAGATGCAAGCAGATATTATGGTCCAACATACGAAGTCTCTCAGTACAATATAATTTATATTAAGAAAGAGGTAATTAATACTCATACTTTTCTGAAGGGTCTATTCACTAAGCACCAAAATTTCGGCGACTTTTCACTTCTGCAAAGTTTGGTGATTCCATTTTGCCAATAGTACGGTGAATTCACTATGCACCATAGATGGTCACCGTAGTGAATGGTCCTTTAAAAAATAATAAAAAAGTCTGTAACAGAATTTTAAAAAAGCCTTTTAAAAAAATTGGGAAAGAAAAATTTTGTCTCAAAATACAAAAAGGAGTTCTAAAAACTAAATGAATAAAAAGTTTTTTTTGCCGAAAACGAAAAGAATAATTTTTTAAAAAAATTATTTAACTTTTTTAAATTGAATCTTATGGGCTTCACCCGTTTAAACCTGTCAAACAGAAACACCGAAATTCAGGGCATTTCACTAACACTTCAGTGCAGTTCGGCATTCTGTGAATACACAAACCATTACTTCTCTATGGGACAATTTTGTTGCCACCAAAGACCCCTGAACTGCTGCAAACCACTCCGTATTTTGCTTTTAATTTGCCTTATTTGATCAATTGACAGTATTGTGAAAGGACAAACTGTCCCTAAATTGCACCGAATGGTGAAATTCACCATTTAGTGACCAATTCAGAGATTAGTGAATAACCCTAGAGTGTTTTAGAAAGCCTTAGTCCATGGAGACCCATCGTTAGATAGAAAACCTCACATGGCATACATTCTGTGAGTGAATGGTTGGTGGTTTATAAAATACATTTGGAATCTCAAATTCAATTAAATAAGATATTATTTATTTTACACCTGGTTTGAATATGATGGTCCCACTTAAGGATCTTGAACTTTAAACGCATGTGGAGAGTAGGCACCTGGTTGTCCTTCTGTTCAGGACTTGAGAGACTAAAGAAGTAGGTGGAAGCTTATGATAAAAAGAAAGCCCTTTAGGCGCGTAGAGTATAATACTATCGGAAGATCTACCGATGATTTAAATTATATAGATGCACAATACATTCATTTGTTTAGAACATAAAACAAACATATAGAAGTTTTAAATACTCCAAAAGTCCAGAATGTCCTCAATGTCTTAGTATTTTTATACTTTATGTAGGTCAAAACATATGGATCAGAGTTTTCTTCAAGAGTCCTCTTTATTGTCCCCCAGTGGTTGTATAGATGAAATCTTCTGCATTTAGAAGGATCTTCTATACAAAGCAGGCTCAGCGGGACTTCTAAAGGTTCTATGAAGTAATAAGAAAGAGGGCCATTGCGCAGTATACAGCAGTAGTCACCCCTGTCGCTTCCCCTAGGGGGTACTTACAGACTCTGGAGCCCCTATCCTGGCTCTGAGGGGGTCCCGCTTGTAGGGTATTTTATGGCAACCCTTTGCCCTCTCGGGATTTCTCCGTCAGCTCAATCAGGTCATCGGCGGTAAAAGGAAGAAAGAATCGCCTTCTGATGAAGCTTATGATACCTGACCTACTCAATGTTCTTCCTATCCTCTCTTCCATATGTGCACCCTCCCCTTTTTTCTCTTTGTCTTTCTTCCCTTTTCATTTTCTTTGATTTACTGGTTCCTTTGCCACTTTTTACTATTGTTAGTCTGGAAAATATTACAACATGGGAAACCTAACTCTGTAAATGTGAATGAATTCCATGTATTAACTCGTTTTACCAAAAGAAAGTCTGTCATCACTCTAATTGGATCAGAAGGGCTCTAAATGTGTCCCTTAAAGGTCAATGTGATGGCAGCACAAATCTTGCTTTAAAAAGAGAACCACCTGGGTTTTTGCTATTGCTTTCCAACATATTGCAATGCAAAATTGAGTTAACTATCTCAGAACAACAAGTCCTGTGCAAAATTTCTATTTTACCCTATAGTTTATTATTAACGTCACGTCCGATGTTTCAAATAAATGTTACGATAATTTTTTTTAAAATAAAAGTACTTGGTAGTGAAAGGGTTAAGGTGCAAAACCAAAGATAGCTAGTATGTTTCTATTGGGTTGTCAGAAAGTTTTATCTATAAAGATTTTCTATGATCAGTGATACATACACTAGATTGCCAAAAGTATTCGCTCACCCATCCAAATAATCAGAATCTGGTGTTCCAATCACTTCCACATGGCCACAGGTATATAAAATCAAGCACCTAGGCATGCAGACTGTTTTTACAAACATTTGTGAAAGAATGGGTCGCTCTCAGGAGCTCAGTGAATTCCAGCGTGGAACTGTGATAGGATTCCACCTGTGCAACAAATCCAGTCGTTAAATTTCCTCGCTCCTAAATATTCCACAGTCAACTGTCAGCTGTATTATAAGAACGTGGAAGTGTTTGGGAATGAGAGCAACTCAGCCACGAAGTGGTAGGCCACGTAAACTGACGGAGCGGGGTCAGCGGATGCTGATGCGCATAGTGCGAAGAGGTCACCAACTTTCTGCAGAGTCAATCGCTACAGACCTCCAAACTTCATGTGGCCTTCAGATTAGCTCAAGAACAGTGCGCAGAGAGCTTCATGGAATGGGTTTCCATGGCCGAGCAGCTGCATCCAAGCCATACATCACCAAGTGCAATGCAAAGCGTCAGATGCAGTGGTGTAAAGCACGCCACCACTGAACTCTAGAGCAGTGGAGACGCATTCTCTGGAGTGACGAATCTTGCTTCTCCATCTGGCAATCTGATGGACGAGTCTGGGTTTGGCGGTTGCCAGGAGAACGGTATTTGTCTGACTGCATTGTGTCAAGTGTAACATTTGGTGGAGGGGGATTATGGTGTGGCGTTGTTTTTCAGGAGCTGGGCTTGGCCCCTTACTTCCAGTAAAAGGAACTCTGAATGTTTCAGCATACCAAGACATTTTGGACCATTCCATGCTCCCAACTTTGTGGGAACAGTTTGGAGCTGGCCCCTTCCTCTTCCAACATGACTGTGCACCAGTGCACAAAGCAATGTCCATAAAGACATGGATGACAGAGTCTGGTGTGGATGAACTTGACTGGCCTGCACAGAGTCCTGACCTCAACCCGATAAAACACCTTTGGGATGAATTAGAGCGGAGAATGAGAGCCAGGCCTTCTCGTCCAACATCAATGTGTGACCTAACAAATGCGCTTCTGGAAGAATGGTCAAATTCCCATAAACACACTCCTAAACCTTATGGACAGCCTTCCCAGAAGAGTTGAAGCTGTTATAGCTGCAAAGGGTGGACCAACATCATATGGAACCCTATGGAATAGGAATGGGATGTCACTTAAGTTCATATGCGAGTCAAGGCAGGTGAGCGAATACTTTTGGCAATATAGTATATGTGTTAAAAATTAAATCGAGATGTAGATTAGGTAGACCGTGTTAGCCCAGATGCCAAAATCACGAGTATAGCAGTACATAGTTACATAGTTACATAGTTACATAGGCTGAAAAAAGACATGCGTCCATCGGGTTCAGCCTCTCTCACATAACCTACTGCTGTTGATCCAAAAGAAGGCAAAAAACCCAGTCTGAAATGCTTGCCAATATGCAACATACTGGGAAAAAATTCCTTCTTGACCCCAGAATGGCAGTCAGATTTCTCCTTGGATCAAGAAGCTTATACCCACATATTAAATATTATAACAAGTACGTGGTGATACATTTTTTATTGGCCTAACGTTACTTGTCTTTTAAATGTAATGTTCGTCCAATAAAAAGGGTATCACTATGTAGTGTTATACTAGAAATTAAATAGGAATACATACACCATATAAAATATCAAGCAGACCAATCACACTTTCAGTACTGAAAACCTGTACATCAGGGATGTGCAGTCAGGGAAGGCAGATGAGGCAGAGCCTCACCTGCCATAATTCCATTAAGTAGGGACTGTAAAATTTTAAAATAAAACCTGCTGCAATTTAAAAAAAAAGTTCACATACTCGCCTGCTCCACACTCCAGACATGGACCCCTTGCTTAGTGTGCCTAGAGGGGTGTCAGCTATACCCTCCTGACGAGGCCTAACAAGGCTGAAACGATCATCGGGGGTTGCTGCAAACGCACCTTCAGAAACTTACTACATTGTATAACTCATTCTGCCACTTTGTGCTACAATGTAACTACATGAGCCACAATTGTGACATGTTAAAAGAGCTAAACTGGCCATCGCTGGACTCCAGACACACCCTTCACCTTTCCAACCTGGTGTTTAAGAGCTTTTCTGGGAAGCTGCCACCCTACCTGAATAGGCTGCTTCCCCCAGTAGTTCCCTCATCCTATAACCTCCGATCCAGGTCCAGCACCTTACTTGCAATACCACAATACAATAAGAAAGTGGCTCGATCCTCATTTTCATACGGAGGACCGCAATTATGGAATAACCTCCCAGACACCATCAAATCTTCCCCCAGTCTAAAGTCGCTTAAGAGATCTCTATACTCTACATACCTCAATACGGAATGCTCCTGTAAACATGAAACACAGTGACTATATTTCCTAGATATTTATCTTCTGTGTTAATCTGTATATTTGTGTTGTTTTTTAATATCTTACATTTTATTACTTTGTATTTCTGTAACGACTGTAACATATCAATGTTCTTGAACCCAGGACATACTTGAAAACGAGAGAAATCTCAATGTAGCCTTCCTGGTAAAATACTTTCTAAATAAATAAATAAATAATTTTGGCACGTTTGAAATTGCCTGGCATTTGTAAAGGTTGACATGTCTGTCCTGTCATTTAATGCATAGGTCTTTCCGGTTTTAAGGCATCCTGGCACAAAAAGGGTTGCATGGTGTGTCACGGCCCTCTATCCCGCATTGTGATTGCCCCCTTGTGTCCAGTCTTTGTATCTGTGCCATCTCCGGTGACCCCCTGCATAAAATCACATAAGATTAAATAACAGGGTTATCCAAAGAGATCCGAATTGCTTGAGAAAGGTAACCGAACGCTGAAAATCAGCGTTCGGTTGCCTTTCCTGGCCATTCGGCTATCCAGAGAGCAGGCAATTCGCCAAATCCTGGCGAATTGCCTGCACATACGGTGCCTGTTCGGTGCCTGTTCGAGGGCAGTGAAATCCCCATGAAAAAGCACTGCTTCGGCTATTCAGAGAACACAAACCAGCAGTGAAAGGTTCCCCTAATGTCCTGCCATTCGGTGGTTTAATTCGGCAAATTTATTCAGGAGAATCCCATAGACTTCAATGTTAAAAATATTCCCGTTTTAATTCAATATCTAATAAACCATTCATTATAAAATTCTGCAGCAAAAAGTCTCTTTATTTATAGATTTTTTAGGATACTTTAAGCATTTTTCAGATTTTTTTTTTTTAAAAGTCCGATTTTTTTTTTGATATATTTTTTTTTAAGTTTACTTACTTTTTCTGTAACAGCCCTCTTTATTATCATTCCCTGGACCTCCTTTGTAAATTTCAGACATTTTCGCTCAGTAGTTTCTTTGCAAACAGTGTTTCATTTTCACAGATTCATACAAACGTTTTTGCTAATTTATTCACTGCCTCCTCTGCGTCTCAGCTGCTTCGGCTCCTGTTCGGCTGCTTCGCTGCGTGTGATCGGCTCCTGCTCGGGTTTTTCGAAGGTTAATCCAGATGTTTTGCTTGTTTTCGGCATGCATTCGGTGGGTTTTGCGGTTAGTTTTCGTCAGGTTTGCGGTGACTTTTCCCTGCAATTCGGGGACCCTGTGGTGCTTGCTGAATACACCGCAGGGTCACCGAAATGGGATCAGCAAAAGGAACCGAATTGAAGAGAACGAAAAGTCACCGAACGTGCGGTGACTTTTCGAATCTCTTTGAATAACCCTGTAAGTATTAAAAAAATAATTGGGTAGAGGCAGCCAGCAGCAGCCTCTGATCAATTATTTAAGGACAAAGGAAAAGAAACTCTATTTTTCAGTAGATTATTCCTTTAATTCTTCAAAATACAAAAAAATGTTATGCAGCAATATAACAAATATAAATAGATATCCCTTCGAACAAATTGTTTTCTTATTATGCAATCTTATTTTTCTTTGCTACATTTCCAAACCTAATAGTCTAATTTCATTTGTTTTCTTTCAACAGATTGCTCACAATTTCTAACAATATGAAGACTGATTTGGATGCCGCATGGATGACTCCCTGCAGGACAGAAGAGAACACCAGATTTTCACAGCTACTCTGAAATATACAACATTTCCCTTAGTTGTTTTGATTGAAACATTGAAAGAAAATGAATTTCTCTACAGATCAAGAAAATAAATCCCTTGATATAAACATCCTTGCTAACAGTTCAGTGCCAGGCTTGATAGGTGATGAATGTGGCTTACCTTTGGCAATAGTGTTTACCTTAGCACTAGCCTACGGAGCAGTTATAATTCTTGGACTATCTGGAAATTTGGCTCTTATCATAATAATTTTAAAGCAGAAGGAAATGCGTAATGTCACCAACATTCTCATTGTAAACCTCTCGTTTTCTGACTTGCTCGCAACCATTGTATGCCTCCCTTTTACTTTGGTTTACACGCTCATGGACCACTGGATTTTTGGTGAAGTTATGTGCAAGTTGAATGAGTACGTGCAGTGTATCTCAGTAACTGTTTCGATATTTTCACTGGTTGTTATTGCTGTTGAACGCCATCAGCTAATAATCAACCCTCGAGGATGGAGACCTAGTAACAGGCATGCGTGCATTGGAATCACTGTAATATGGATCGTTTCAATGACTGGATCTTTGCCTTTCATAATTTACAGCAAACTAACTGATGAACCATTCCAAAATATAAGTGTCGACATCTATATTGGAAAATACGTCTGCATTCAACAATTTCCAAATGAAGAATTACGGCTTTTTTACAATACTTTGCTTTTTGTGATGCAATATCTTGGACCACTCTGCTTTATATTTGTATGCTACACAAAGGTAAAAGTTTTCCTAAAAGTAAATACATAAACATAGGGCCATTGTAAGGATATCTGCCACCCTAGGCATATTACAGTTTGCTGCCCTCCCCGGTCCCCAGTGTTTTCGCACAATATATATTGTCTGTGTTTCCCTTAACTCATATTCGTGTGAGGTCTATCACCCCCCATTTCATCCACCCTTAATGTTTCTCTGCTATGGTTATTCAGGGCATAACTTCTGCCACAATGGCTCCAGTTATTTTAGCCTATAGCATTGCCGTCCTCCCAATGGCACCCTAGGCTGCTGCCTAATTGGCCTAATGGTTACACCAGCCCTGATCAGTAGTACCAGGTAGTGAAAATGAAAAATAATTGTTATTTTCCTTTTTGTTTCAGATATTTCTAAGACTGAGAAAACGAAACAATATGATGGACAAGATGAGAGACAACAAGTACAGGTCCAGTGAAACTAAAAGAATCAACATAATGCTTTTATCCATTGTGGTGGGATTTGCACTCTGTTGGCTGCCATTCTTCATCTTCAATCTAGTGTTTGATTGGAACTATGCAGCCATCGAAACATGCAGCCACAATTTATTGTTCTTGATTTGCCATCTCACAGCAATGATCTCCACTTGCGTGAATCCGATTTTCTATGGTTTCCTCAATAAAAACTTTCAGAGGGATTTACAATTTTTCTTTAACTTTTGCGATTTTAGATCTAGAGAGGACGATTATGAAACTATAGCTATGTCTACAATGCACACTGATGTTTCTAAAACATCTTTGAAGCAAGCAAGCCCAATAGCATAAAAATGGATGACTGACTGCTTGTCTGGTGACAAGAAGTATATTGGAAATTTATGTATATATTTTAAAAAAGCACAAAATCATTGCAGAAGACTTTTTTTTCATGCACTAAGTACTACACTAAAATGCATGTGTTCGAAATGGAGTGCTCTCATTGGCCGTGGAGGCTGAGAATTTTTTTTCTGGTTTGGTATATTATTTTTATATTTTTTTTTAAATTGTTGTCTGAAAGTTCTTTCACATTTTGCTTGTCATGTTTGTGATGCTAATCACCATACTTTTAGTTAGCATTCTAAAAACAGACTCATGCATCATTATGCAAGTATGTGATTTCTAGCACCAAGAACAACTATCAGTAGGATGATCACATATAACTGTGAATGTTAATGTTTTGTACCTTACTAAATCTGTATATTTAATTATAGCCACCACATGTTCTATTTATTATAAAGTCAACTTTTATACATATTTTAATAGAGCTTGATGTAGTAATGCAAAATATATTTTCTATCACATGAATAAGTATCGTCTTGATAAGGTGGTGAACAATTTAAGATTTTTATTTATTGTACTGGATTTTTTTAGGTAATGGCCCAGAGGAAAAAAAAAACTTTAAGGTGTTGTGCCTTAAAATACTGTTAAAGTGTCTGTTTTCCTTGGATTGGCATATATTTCTGTAAATTGTGCATATGCCATTGTACATCTATTTTACTATGTAATCATGTGACAAAAGGATGCTGATCAGTAATAAGATGGTTTCACTAAATAGCTAAAAAAAGTTTGTGAAATCTACATTCTGCCAATTTATAGTTAATGTATCGAGGAGGCCACTTCACAAGTAGAGCTGGTAATGATGTAGTATGAATATCTGTTGTGTTAACTTTTTCAGTGCCTGCTTTGCAACATTGTAAAGGTTTTAAGGTTAGATGTATAATCAGCACATCTATAATATTATGGGTTAAATGTCCAAGTACTCAGTGGAAAATGTCATACTACAGGTTTACATCCCACACAAGCATTTAACCCCTTCACTAATCAAGTAATTTTTTTATAACTCACTATTAGAAACTAGTGAGATTATGGAGAAATACTTTCCATTACCCAAACTGTAACAATCTATATAATATTTATCCATATACATTGTTGCAATACAGTACATTAAGACCATTTGACAGTCAGGGGACACTTCCTGCTGGTCAAATATCGCTGCTGCTGCTGCAGCAGCATGTATCGTTGAGACACGTGTAGACAAAAGTCAGTGTCCATTATTTTATCAAACTTTTTACCATAAATGATGATTTTATTTACTCACTTATGGCACTACCAAATGCATAAAATTGTCACTGACACTAGAAATTAACTTTAGGGCCACCATCAGGGCATGTTACTATCAGCTAAAAGCTGATCTTCCCTGACTCCACGCAAAAATGGGAATGGCCAATGAGTATTTTAATATTGACTTAGGTTTACTTATTTCTTAAAATAAATAACCCCTTCACTATAAAGTGATTTGCCTAAAAAAAATAACACGGACAGGAACCAGTGGTTATATGGAAAATCATTTTTAATTAATGGCATAGTAAGAAATGTTTATTAATACTCCCGATGTATTTCTTACTGCAATAACATATTTGGCAGGCAGATGTCACCATCTGCTGGCCGATTGGAGTTAGTACAGTTCTGAGCTCAGTGCAGGATCAGTTGCGCAGCTGTCAGAGACATTCCCCAGCTGCTTTTAAAAACTGTTAGCAACTCGGCAATCATGCCCACAGTACTAAAGCCTTAGGGGCATGTTCTGGAGTCCAAATACAAACAAAAACTTAATTTGCAAAGATACAACAGAATTCCAGATCACATAGTACTAATAACTAATGTAGTGATACAACACATGGACGGCCAAAAAATGAATGAAGCATTGAAAAAGAGAATAGCAACTACAGTTTAGTCTCTAATAAATTGTACATAAAGATTGTTTTTTCCGTTGCATCACCTAAGCTAGCTGCGCCTGGGTCTATAGCAAAGGACAGCTATAACTAAATCAGTATTTCTCAAGACAGAAGAAGCCACAGTTAACATTATTAAAAAACCTATATGAACGTCATTAGATTGTCCGTATCTGTTTACTATCTGCCTTCTTATAGACAAATAGATCTTCAATCTTACAAGCGCTTATGCAGATCATTACACATCGTGAAAATATATACAGGTATGTATTACAATTGTATTAACTGTTCTGCTTAGACAAATTACGCCACATGCATAAATCCACATAATGGCAAACCACATAAAAGCAAGATATAATTAGGTTTATTCGTAAATATTCTAGAAAGATTGCATTGAAAAATTACCAGATATGCTTCTATTTGTTAGATTATTCTTTGTGATGGTGCTTAGATAAGCTATAGTATATATGTCAGTATTTGTATTCTTAAATGCTGCTGTATATAAGCCATTATTGTAGGTATTGTAGATTCTCATGGGTTATACTGCAGAAAATTTAAAAATACACCTGCATTAACAAAACACAAGCTATTGTAAAACTATACAATATTTAAAGCAATTCTATAGAAAATGTGCACTTAAATAGGCACTTATTTTGAGTGGTGGGGACTATACTAAGAAAAAATGGTGCAGCTACAATACAAGGTAAAGCGTGTAAAAACCTAAAAACACATGTAAAAATTGTGAATACCAATAAGTTAAAAAAAACTTCAGGCGCACGGAAAGCTTTTAAGTACATTTTCATATCGTGTTTCTAACAGTGATCTACCATTTGTGACAAGTAAGTTCATACAGTATGTCTCTCTTTAAAAACAGTTGTCCATACTATATTCTGATATTCCATTCTAAACACCTTCCAGTGACCTAATTGCATATGTAGCAATACTTCTATTATAAATCCACACTGTAATCCTAGATCTAGAGGACCTGTAGAAAGATACACAACGGAGAAGGCAAATAGCACATTACAGTTTGCAAAAGAGAACTACTTCCCCTGCTCCTAAGAGTAACACTCACAGTATTCAGAGCTTCCAATGGCAACTCTGTGGATTTCACTTTAGGACAATAGGGATGACCTTTCCCCTTTTTGCACAGTGGGCAAAATCCCTTTAGAGGCATAAATTGGAGAAGAGAAAGTTCATAGGGCAGTAACGGACGTATACGAGCATATATCGGTGGTCCTTGTGGACCTTATTCACATTTTAGTAGCTCCTCTATGGCTCCTTTGGTGTTGCCTTTGTCGTTTCTGATAACGCCCAACCTTCTGAAGGAACGTCTAGGTCTTCTTCAGTGTTATCCTCCCTGTCAGTGCTGATGGTGTGATCTGTTACCCTGCATGTGTAACAAATACTATTGATCTGTATATAACTTGGTCACTGGGTGGTGTTTATAGTGGAATATTAGACTGTAGCATGGACATTTTTTTTTAAAGAGGGACATATGATCTTACTAGTCAGTGACAAGTTGTCACGAATGGTACATCTGTTAGAAACACGGTGATAATGAAAATGTACTAAAAGGCTCTTTGGCATTCACTGAAATTGTATCATTTAATAATGCATTGCAAATCCTTTGGTGGGTTGAAAATATTTGTAAATGTATTATAGACCTCTTTACCAATACTCATAAAAAAATACATATCTTTGCAGCGCAGAGAAACACATTTCAATCTGTATTGATGCAAATCCACTGTTATCCTCAATGTAAAGGTACTATAATACTACATTAACATAAACCATAGAGAAGTAGAACAGAGAGGGAGAGTTCTGGTGTCACTTAAATTTTTGATGTATTACATACATGTTTCTTTAACCTCTTCAGTTCCAAATGACTTTCCATAAAATAACTTTGCAGTAGACATACAGTGGTAATGTGCTATAAATTCTCAAACGCACCTTTTCAAACTGTATGCACTTTTTGACAGGCAAGTGGCACTATCTGCTGGCCAAAAAGTCCTACTACATCTCTGCAATACAGTTTTGGGCTTTATTTGTCCATGAAGAAAAGCCAAGCTGTTCAAACGGTTTTATAAGCTTGTCTGTCATGTCTGAAGTACTAAAGCTTTTGGGAGCAAATTCAAGACGTCATTTGAATAGAAATGTAATTTGCAACAAACAAAATTAATTTACTTTACTTTAGAATTAGACAAAGTCGAAAATATATATACCCAATAACATGGCACCAGGAGGTGCTTTTAAGAATCAGAAATACATGGTTTGCATAGTGAAGGGGTTAATAGCTAACAAAAGCCTGGAAAATGCATTTATAAATTATAATTTATTTTTCCTTTATGTTATCCTTATTTTTGAAAGCTGCAATACTAAAAGCATTATCATATCACTGTCCTTATAAAATGTTCATGTGCTAGGTATTTGATCAGTTGTATCTGGTGTTTGGCATTCATGGAGGTCCAACAGCAGCGATTTTTTTGAAAGTATGACAGCTTTTGCTGAATAATCCACTACATTTATACAAAAAGTTTATCTGCCTTGAAGCTAACATATGAAAGTCGTTTGAGATAATGTAAACCGTTTTGTATTGAAAAGGTTTTGTCCCAAAAAGGCTGCAAACGGCGAGCAAAAAAAAATGGATAAGGAAAAACACGTATAAACTTACCTAAATATATTTTTTCATTACATTATTTATAGAGTGACAACATTTAATTCAGCGTAATACAAACCAGAACAGACCCTTTATAGTATAGCAGTTCATGGGTGTACACACCGGGTGTGTTTGGGCACACCCTAATCCCGTCCCATGGCAGGTTTCCCAGGCCAGGCTCAGTAGGCCCAACGGCCGAATCCGTGACCAGGCTGGGCGGCAGAGCCTCAACTAGGCCGGGCGACCAGGGCCTAGACTAGGCCTAGAATAGTTCTAGGAATTTAATAGGTTGCAATGTATAAATATCTTTTTTTAAAATTAAAACATTTTAAAGACCATTTATTATTTTTTATCTGTTAGAATTTTTTAAAAGACCTGTTTGTATTTTTATACAATTTTTTTTAAAAATACTTTTTTTTATTATTTAACAGATCATTTTATTATTTAGACATTTTTGCTACGTGCTGTATTCCCTAAGATCCCTCCTATGTAGCAGATACATCTTATTTATAACATATAGCTCTCACGACAGTGATGTATAATAAAATTTTTCTTTATATTCTGCATTTAGATGTTAAAGATGGAAATCATGTTCCATATTTTGGAAACAAAACACATTAGGAGTGAATGGATTTAATTTAAAAAATAATAATAGTGCTGTTCTTTGTGTCCGATACTTAGTGAAATGTTCGTTATTCAGTAGTTCCAAGTTCATTTTTTTTTTTTGAGAAAGGATTTTACCAGGAAGGATACATTGAGATTTCTCTCATTTTCTAGTATGTCCTGGGTGGCGAGTATGTACCATTTAAGTGTCTTGCCCAAGGACACTTACTGGAGAGGTGCTCTAGCCGGGATCCAAACTGTGTCTCCACGGTCTCTCTCCACGCAAAGCAGTGATGTTACCTCTACTCCACCCAGCCGGCACTTACAGTCACTTCCTAACGTGCTCGATCACAAGCTGCTATGTCTGCTGCTGATGTTCGTTTAAACTCAATTTCAGTAGTAATGGGGTTAAGGGATAAGGGTTTATAT
Source organism: Leptobrachium leishanense (assembly GCA_009667805.1). Lineage (NCBI taxonomy): Eukaryota > Metazoa > Chordata > Amphibia > Anura > Megophryidae > Leptobrachium > Leptobrachium leishanense. Next base: position 437,582,969 of record CM019063.1, on the reverse strand, counting down.
AATAAAAAATATATAATAAAAAATCTAGACACACTTTTTAATACTAGTGAAAAGACTATTTGAAGATTTTTTTTGTATCCTCTTTTGAGATTGTGTTTACACATGATAAGTGGACGAACACTGGGGAACTATTTGTTCTCCACGTCCTTTATTTTTCATTGAGTGTCTGCAGCAGAGATGAGGAGAAAGTATTGAATTTTGCGGGTATTTTATTATTTTATTTGCTGTATTAAGCATTTGGAGTAGCATACCAGAGAGAACCATAATGTCAAGGTGAAGACCCACATAGGCTTTGTGGAACATATAGCATTACAAAGTAAACATTTTAACTAGGTAAAACAATACAATACTGCACCTGCCCCGTGTTACGTAAACAAATGGTAATGTAATATGCAGGCTTTTCTTTAAGAAAAAAACGTGCATTTTGATAATGTGATAATTTTCCAAGAACGGTTATATCTGTTATTTGTGAATTATGTGCCTTTGTAATGGTAATGAGCTCATGTGTATTAGCTGAACAGATTACATTTATCTACCAGTGCTATACATGTATTATAAGTATAGAAAAACTCAGAGCTGTAAAGCCCAGCTACAAACTTTGGCCCCTATTTTAGATGAGCCTATATTAGGGAACGTAGGAATAATTTGGAGGACCTCTGGCTTTGTGATACATTCTGCTTTTTATAAGTATACCACATCACCAAGGAATCCCACAATATTTCAGTCATAAAAGGGTTTTTGTTTGTCAACAAATTATGGGTCTTAATCCCATAACAATAACAATCCCACAACACCAAAATATTATATCATCTGTGCAAAATACATAAAATAGTTTTATAGCACCTTAGCAACTCAGGCAACACTAGATAAAGTACATGGAAACATATAAATACTGTATATGTATTTTTTTATTTTGAGATCACAATTAAGGAATACAATCACACTATACATTTTGCACATATGATGTACTGTAGGCAACTGTAACAGCTGAGCTGCAGTTTGTTGTTCGACTAGATTTTGACTGCTTTAATGAACAAGGTCATTATACTTATCGGCCCAACCTTTAACCCCTTCACTACCATGGTCAACTATACTCCATCTGTAAAGCAGCTGCTGGTGCCCCAATATCAAGTATAGTGAATATTGTGTCTACTGGAGCATTGCAAATGATTTTTGTTTATTGCAAACAAAATGTATTGGAAATTGGGCCCCACAACATGCCCTAAAGTTTTAACACCAAGGGAGTGATGCCCAAGGTGCTAACACTCTTTAAAAGCATCTGGGAAATGCATCTATAACACAAATCCTCAGGTGATCAAACACACAGCTCAGTGCTGCAGTAACTCCTTCTGTCAGTAGGTGGCAACATCTGCCTGTCAAATAGGTAACCATATTATCGAGAACATTTGGAATATTTCTAAATATGTCTTACCGTATAATTCATTAAATATGATTTTACACAAAAAAAACCACTCTGATTCAGTAATAATAGTGGTTTTCTGGAAATACCCCTTAGTAGTGAAGGTTAATGCTAACTAACTGGGTGTAATTGTGCCCTTTCTTTGTAAAGTTGGTTTAAATTGCCACTAAATGTGTGTATAGCAACCTTTTAAATGCTAATTACTTTCAATTTAAAAGGGTTTGGCAGCCAAGAGGTTTCAGTAACAATCCTGTGGTCAGTTATCTGTACCGCCACTGTTATATGGTCTGCTTTAAATGTATTGCTTAAAGAAAACATCTCTGTACATTATAATATCAGAGAAACATGCCTGTACTTCTGAATTTCTAAGAAAAGCATTTATACGGCTGCTATATTTTCTTGAAGATAAATATGAAAAGAAATATTATTTGTAAATACTGTATATAATGTATGTGGTTTTGATAATTACACTTAATATAACAATGTTATAAGTTAAGTATATAAATTCATTAATGTAAAAAAGAATATTGGACGATAGCATTTATACTTATTTATCACTGTTCTCATAAGATTTTCCTGATAGGATTTTTGGATGTTATTTTTTACATTTTGTAGCATGATTAACTATCAAACAACTGAAAAGCAATAAGTTCTTATACTACAGTGTTAGATGTGATTGGATCATGATGATTACAGTTTTTTCTTCATCTTTCCAAAACACAAGTTTTTTTGTCCACACTATAAATATTTCAATTGCACTCTTCCTAATTGATTTTAGTTCTCAATATACTAATTAATAGAAAACTTCTGTACAAGGTTATATTCAGTAAAAGAGTTGATGCCAAAGTTAATTTTACTGTCAATATCCTCATTGTTTTTGTTGTATTTCCTATCTTTTACTTTGAATTCAGTATGAATTATTTTCTCACTGGTTTCATTTCAAGGTATTGTGATATAAAATATGTAAAGAAATATTCTGTGTGCTCATCTTCACTAAATATATTACTTATAGCATGATTTAAATGTGAATTGTTTTGGACTTTTCTATGGCGCCTACATGAAAGTCTCGCAATCATCACCAAAAATCAAACATAAGCTAATTAATTAACTCTAAACCTGTCAAGACTATTACGTGCAACATAAATGTGTAATAAAATAAGCTTCAATTATAATGATACTCTAAATAGTATTACTTTCAGAAGCTGAACGTCATAAAAATAAAAATTTATAGGTTCTTGACTAAAAAATATTTTTTCAAGTAATCTCTGAAGGGCACATATTTCTTTTTCCAAAGATTAGCATATTGAACTGTGCAGTTTAAAATTACTTGATTATCTTCAAGTTTGTTCTTTTGAAATTATTTATCGATTTTGTGTTCTTTTTGTCGATGCCGAATACACATGCCAGCTTCTTGACTGACTAATGCTATCATTTTCATAGTTAAGTAACACTTGTGAGTCTCCTAGAAATGTGATCAATAGAATAAGTCACTTTCCAATACTAAGATGTTCTTGTATTATTTCCTATTGTTTAGAACACAATGAAATGCAAAGACTTGCAGAGGAGGATTAGACAGAAAAGAATTGTCACGAAGAACATTGAATACAAAAGTAAATGAACAATTAGATTTTCTGATCGGTGCATTTATATGAATGTGAAGTATTGGTTGTCTTAATATGAATATTTAATACGTAACATTCTCATGACATGCAGCAAGCACAAACAAAACCAAGAAATATTTCTTACATTCTTTAAGTATTAATCATTTCATCAGCACTTTGTTTCTTTTTGTCTATCACGACACTGTCTGTTTTGTGTGTTCACATTTCTTGAATAAAACATACTGGGCTATATTACAACCTTCGCGCAATGCTAAACTGTTTGCGCCCAGCCTTAAACTTCTGTGTGCGCAAATCACCACTGGAATTACAATCCTCGTGCGTATTTTCATCCACCGATCAATACCGCGCGCAAACAGGATGCGGCCAAATGCTTGCGCAGTACCGTCTCGCCAAAAACCAGTGTGTGAACAGTTTTTTTCACGCGATTCAGCCAATCAGAATTAAGAACCACAATTATCTCATGTTAAGTTTTTGCGCCTGCCAAAGTCAATCTGAGTATATATGCTGCAGCAATAATAAATGCACACACAACTTCTCCATTTTATTGGTTTGGTATGAGTAGAATGTGTAACTATACTTTGCTGCATTTTTGTTTTATGGACTGGTGTATTTGGGTTCGTCCAGGTTGTTCAGATTTGCCATTAACACCAGCTTTTAGGAGTTGCTAAAATTATGCGCGCAACGGCTGTGCGTTAATTCTTGCGCATAGATTGTAAACCCATCCGCATACCAGCGCACATTCGCATTTGCGCTCACAATGTTAAGTATAGGACGCGCGCAGTACAGTAAGCTCGCGCAGGGTTTGCGCAGGTTCACCCACGGTAGACGCGGTTATGCGCTGACTATGTAATACGGGATTAGGCGCAAATGGTTTTACCCCTCGCGTTAATGTTTTTTTGCGCCGGCGCAAACGTTTGCGTGAAGATTGTAATTTAGTCCAGTGTCCTCCAATAATATTAGCAGCCTTGGTAAATATGAGCAAAGAAGGCTGTGAAAAATTTATGTAATGTTCAACTTTTTTATGTTTTGTTCAAAAATAAATAAATACTCCCATGGATATCAAACAATGTCAATCACAACACAGGTTTATCTAGAAAAAATATATATTTCCTGAGTATATGAATGGCACAAATATTGGCACCCCTGTGAATTCATATGAGAAAAGTATCTTTGAAGTATATTCCCATTGATATTTTTAATATTTTTAGTACACCCATGTGACTAGGTACAGGATGTTGTTCAACCATCCTTCCTGTTTCGCAGAGGTATAGATTTGCAGTAAAATATAGGCCACATTCCCTTAGTCATTCATCACTAACAGGTCTATTCACTAAAGGTGAAACTCAGGAGAATTGTCAAAAGAGAACAATATAGACCAAATAGCCAATTTGAAAAGTGAGGTAAGTGGGAGTATGTTTCTGGTTTGGCTATTTTGACATATTTTCACCTTTAGTGAATAGACCTGTATGTGTATGACCAATGAATATAGCTGTGATGCATGGTAAAAGGTTGTTGAGCATCACAAAATGGGGAGTGGCTATTAGAAAATTGCAAAAGCCTTAAAATGCATATTTTCACAATCCTGTTATGAATCAATCTGGAAGAGGACGTGTATCTATATTGTCACAACGCACGGTGAAGAGAATAATCTCCAAAGATCACAGCTGGAGAATTTCTGAACTTAGTTGGGTCTTGGAGGGCTTGCATCTCAGGAGCCTGTAACCACAGAAATGTGGATCGCCCCTACGCTCACAACCAAAAAAAAAGAAAAATGTTTTGTTTTGGGGCAAACTAAAAAAAATTAAAAAAACAAATAAAAAAACCTGAAAAACAGTTTCACTCTGCGCTCAAATCAGAAGGGGCAGAATCTGTTGCCGTAGTTGAGTTAGTGCAGTTTTATATGTAAAAGCATATATTGCCCCTGCCATAGAGCAGAGTAAAAAATAAATTTTGCATTTACTTTTTTCAATTTTTTTTTTTTTTACACATTACATGTTTGGTATCATTGAAAAGACCAAACGCTGACCTTTCCAATGAAATCGCACTTTGTGCGGTGTACAATTCAGAGATGCAGGTTCCATAGTATCTCCACCAGGGGTCAAGTCCTGGGAAAAAAAGTGAGGGAACTCACCCAAGAATTTCACTACCGGGGAAAAAAAATAAAATATATATATATACACTATATTGCCAAAAGTATTCGCTCACCTGCCTTAACTCGCATATGTATGGGTGAGCCAATACTTTTGGCAATATAGTACACACACACACACACAAAAAGACAATGTGCATATGCGCCACATCACACTGGCATTTACTTCTGACATGTCAGTGTCACGTTGCTTGTGCATTTTTTGTGAAAGAGTAAAGCATTTCTAGTTTTGCCATACCGTCAGGAGTGAGATTTGGGTTGCCAGGACAAGTATTCTTGGGAGTCATAATTTATGGATGGGCAGTGCATGAAAAGTGCAACCCTGCAGTCTGTGGAATTAATATGCTGCAGGTAAGAAATCTGCAGTATCCCAGGTGACCTGCCTTAATTAGGTAACTGATTTCCTTAGCCATGTTGCAAATAAATTATACATGTTGCAGGGCAGCACCTTCCCCGCTTATGAAATAGTAGTATGTGCCCAAGAAAACATGGCCAACCTGGTAACCCTAGGTGAGATATGAATACAGAGGGTTAAATAAGGTGGGGATTTCTACCCCAAGTTTAGGATGCGAGAACAATTTTATTGTGTGATTTGTTATTCACTAAAAGAAAGAAAATGCAATAAAAAAAAAATCAATCCATTGATTAAAAGTAAAGGGTGTGCACCCCCCCCCCCATTGCTCCTGGTATTTTCTGGCTGGAGTTTGGTTGCACAATACATGTTTGGAGACCCAGATAGGAGATACACCTGCATATATACATGTAATTTTTGCCATTACTCTCCTGATTACAGTGGGACAGTTTAGTGGATAACAACCACCACCCGTGTGTAGTCGCCTATTTTGCCCACAGCCAAGGGGTTATTCCTCTGAGAAAAAAGCAACAACATAAACCATGTGAGAGCTTTGGACTTGCTGCTGTTGGCGCCTGCTGCTGAGCAGCCCGCTCAGCCATAGGTTTGGGAGGTACAATGAAAGACCAAGAAAGTGTGTATATATATTTCAGTGAGCGCCCCCACTGAAATGGCTGCCTCTATCTGCGGGCTTTTGAATTAGTGTTTTTTACTGCTGTTAAGAGCTAACTATACCGGTTCCTTGCATTGGGTCCCATATAAAAGGAGACCTATGGGGAACTTGCTGTCTTAAAATCCTCTCGGTGGTTTTGAAAGGTTGTGTACTTTTTGCAATAAGGATGACCTATTGTTCCTGATAAGGATGCTGTGCTGTTTACCGTTTTAGCTGCTTATAAACTACCTGGCATGTGATCTAAGGCTCCTCATGTAGGAAATTAACGGCATAAATTACTAGAAATAGCGGACTAAGAGGCTCACAGCACTATTTGTTTGCAAAACTATTTAAATCCTCTCGGTGGCTTTGAGAGGTAATGAACTCTTCCTAATAAAGATAATGTATGGCCCCCGAGAAGGACGTCTTGATGCTTATGTTTTAGCTGCTTTACAAACTATCTGGTATGTGATCTAAGGTCCCTAGTGTAGGAGACCAACAGATAAAAGCACAAAGATAGAAGACCAACTTGAGGTCAGAACAGTAATTGTTTGCAAAATCGCAGTGTAACTGTGACGATATTTTCATCGCAATGATCGGCTGATACAATTGTTGCAGTCATTCAAATTGAGTTTATTGTGAATTTATGGGGCACGTACAAAGCATTACCGGGGAGGGCTTTCTGTTTAAAACGTCTTAGTAAAAAATCATTTGTTTAGTGCATATGCACGTGGCTGTACCCCCGTTTGGAAAATAATACATATGGGGAGTTAATAAACAGCTTCCAAAAAAAATTGGCACGAATCTTTCATATTTGTTAATTTTTTTTTTTTAATGCAGTTCTAATAAAGAGTTTAAATTTAAAAACTTTTTTCTTGATCAACCTCTTTCAGTGGGGGCTCTCACTGAAATATACACACTTTTTCTTGGTCTTTCAATATATGAATATTTATTAATCCCTTTCTGTGGGGTTGATTTCTCCCTCAATTGAGAAAGCCTTGTTGATGCTTTTTCGTTTCTTTCTTATTTTGGGAGGTACAATGTCAGCAGGGTAGAGGGGGTTCTGCATGACGATCGGGGCATGATGGGGAGCTGGTACTCACCGATGATCCAGTTCAGAAGGGGCAGGAGCTCCTGACCTGCGGTGAATTGTTGAGACAGCATCCCGAAGCTGCAGGCCACCCAAGGCCGGATTAAGAGTATCATGGGCCTGGTGCTGAGGGTCTTGGTGGGCCTTTTTATAGATAATGAGCCAACAATCAGTCCGCGCTGCTTTCTCGTTTAGAGAGTCGGGCCAAAGTCAGAGCGACTGGGAAACCTGACTGGTGACTCTGATGGGATGTGTTATGACGCACAGCGTGATTTACAATCTGCCAGACCCCAACCCCAGCCCACCTACACAACTGACGTGCAGTGCGTGTCATTGACTGCAGGGGACGGCTTGGGTTCAGGTTCTGCAGCAGCAAATGAAGCGCCAAGTGTATGCCCTGTGTATGAGCGTATAACAGAGCTCCACAGCAATATAACTCACAGCAATGTGCTGTGTATGAGTGTATCACAGAGCTCCACAGCAATAAAACTCACTGTAGTGTATGGTGTGTATGAGCGTACACAGGATCCACAGCAATAAAACTGACGGTAATGTTATGAGCATACACAGGATCCACTGCAATAAAACTGACGGTAATGTGCAGCGTGTATTAGCATACACAGGATACACAGCATTTTTTTCAATTACTTACCATCCTCTGAAGTTCAGGGCTGGTGCTTTGTGTGATGGACACTACCTGGGTCTGTTCAGATCTCCAGGGTGCCACTCTGGTGTTTGGTGATTGGGGGAAAAAAATAAAAGCATTTACTACAAGTGTAGTTTAAAATAAATAAAAAGTATTTATTTTTTTCTAAGGCTCAGGCTGTGTGAAGGCTGGCGAGCCCTGGCTGCACACAGCAGAACAAGGATGCAACAGGTTAAATGGACCCTGAGCAATATCTCCTCTTTCATTTAACCCCCAGCATCCCTGTACTGCTGTCTGCAGCCAGGGCTCATCAGCTTGAGCCATTTCTTTCATTTAACCCCTGCATCCCTGCCCTGCTGCCTGCAGCCAGAACTCATAAGCTTTCACTTGGTCCTGGTTGAGCCACCCCCCTTCTTTCATGTGACGGGTGAAAGTCCTGCAGAGTGCATTGCAGGGAAGTAGGGGGTTAAATAACAGGAGGGATGGCTCAGGGTCCATGCTAAGCCTGGTAAGAACTGCAGACAGCAGTGCAGGGATGAAGGGGGTTAATTGAACTAGGAGGGAGAGTAAAAGGGCAGGTCTGGCTGGGTCAGCCTGATTCCCCTTCCTCTGCATTTTCCCTTACCTCGGTGGAGCTCACTCACACCTCTCTCCCACGCTGCCCCCACCTTTGGAAGTGACACGCTAGAGGGCAGGCAGAGGCGGGGCTTGCTCCTACAGGAACCAGGAAGCAATGCATAACACCTGCAATACCCTGAGTGCAGCCCTGAACTCGGCAATGTAAGCTCCCCTGCAGCTCTCACTCGGCCATACTCACATCATCTCTTGTGGCCGAGAGTTAGAGCTGTGCTGATGCGTTCAGAAGGGTCCTGCAGCCTGTCGGCTGGTTTGTCAGAACACCGGCGAACGGCTCATCCACTTGGCTGTGGGCCTATTTTCAGGTAGGGGCCTGGAGCGGATGCTCCATCCGCCCCTATGTTAATCCAGCCCTGAGGCCACCGTACAACAAGCCCATTAGCCCAGGGAAAGCAACGGTCTGCCTGGCATTACTATCAACATCATGCCAGAACCAGCGCGCTGCCTGGAGGGTGGGGGAGGGGGCACAGTCCCAGGGAGGCTGCACAGTGTTGCACAACACTGCCGGGACTGGGATGTATCTCCGGGGGATGATGAACCCGACGTTGCGCTGGCCACGGCCACCATGGAGGATAAGCCCACCATGGGGCAGCAGGAGCCTGGCAGCAGCACGGGCAGAGACAGTACCTCTCCAGCTGTCATTTTCTCACTCGGGATCCTCCTGGCTCAGGTCGCGCTCTGCGCGCATGTGCCTGCAGCCGACAGCTTGGCACGTGACCAACACCGGCCAATCACATGCAAAGGCGTAGAAGCGTGTGTATTGGCCAGGAGCAGTCGCGATCACATGGCACCGCCAAACAACGGACGCGATAACACTCCTCCAGCTTCCAGCAGAATTGCCCGGTAATGACAAGGTATGTTCCTGCAGCATTCCCGCTGTGGGAAAAGTGCGGGAACACCGTTCCTCCGCGTTCCCGCAGGACTCGAGCCCTCTCCACACTTCAGTGCATCGGTCTAGGTTGTCGCTGAAACAATAAATTGCATCACCAGCTCCATATTTACTGGCAGTGTGGGAAATGAGGTGCTGCATCACTGTTCACTTTATAATTGTAAATTGAATAATAATGCTGCATTAGAAAAATAAGAGAAAAACATAATTTATTTGATATTTTATTTTTACATAAATCCATCCTGGTTATCTATCTCTGGCATTTCCAATGATACCTCATATGTCCATTTAGCCCTTAGGGCTCCAGAGATACAGCGGTCTAAATGATTGTAAATTTTTTAAAACAATTACAGAGCAAGTGCTCCCTTGTGGCAGGCAGCTGTAGGCACATGCCTACTCTGCCTAGTTATAAATACAGCCCTGGGGTCTTGCAGTCAGAAAGTCCCTATGACTACAATTCAACACCACCTACATCACCACAAGTTGTTTGGGAGGGTTTTTTTTTTAAAAAAGCCTCTGTTCTCATCCATCTACAAATAAACTCAAGCATCTTCAGTTTGCCAGACACTACTGGAACATCAGATGGGATCAGGATGAATCCAAACTAGAGCTTTTTAGCAATAACAACCAAAGGTGGGTTTGGTGCACATAGGGAAGTAGTCATATATAAACATACCTCTTGCCCAGAGTTAAATATGGTGGTTGGTGGCTCTTTAATGTTTTAGGGCTGGCTTTCTGCCAGAGCACTTGGACATTTCGTTAGGATAAATGGCAACAAGGACCCTATCTGTCAGGGCTAGTTTGCAGTCTATAAAGCAAACCCAGGCAGAGGTGGTACAAGTGGCAGATGTAGCAAAGGAAGGTTATGGTACAGAAGTGACAAGGCAGGTGCATGGTCGGTGGCGGTGGACAAGCAATAGGTCAGGGCTGGCAGCAACACAGGTGTGGTAGGTAAATATTCAGGCATGGTCCAAATACAGAAAGTATAAATCTTATATTTATAAAAGAGAACTAAGGAGAAACCGCTACAATACTGGAGCAAAGAACCAAACCTCTGCTCTGTTTTATATAGTAATGGGCTCTTAGGAGCCACTCCTCCTTGATGCAGGGTGACATCATCAAAGGGCGCTGCAGGCCAGTAGCCATTTTACCATAGACCAATCATGCATGCCCATCGCAAGGCCTAGCAATGCCTCATCTATGTGTCCTGCTCCAAAGATCTCCAGGAGGACATGATCTAAGCATTAGGCTCTAAGCATCAGAATGGATCCCGTCTCACCAGTGCCCTCATCTGGCATCCTCAGTTTCAGTGACCGCTACTGCACATGGGTCCCATCCAGAGGTGGCATCCATTTTTCCTGCCAAGAACCTGAAAGCTAAAGATGAACTGAAATTATAGTCACACATTTTGGCCAGCAGAGGGAACCCTGCTGTCTGTCGAAAAGGACTTACCTACAGTGAAAATGGACAGCGAGACACCTCTATATTTTTACTGTGTGAGTAATGGAAAGTCATTTTCCAAAGCCCACTGGGTCATGCCAGTGGTTTTATGTAGTGGTGCACCCAAATTAAAATTTCCGGGTGATACCGAAACCATAAATTCGCGATCAGTTCTGCCAAAAAACGATACCAAAAATCAGTCATCAGAACCTGGCGAGCTGGAGACTTGCCTGAGCCCGGAGTCTGGCCGAGCAGGCTGCTCTCGTCAGATGCAGCCTGGGTCAAAGGCTTCTGCCTCCATGACATCATTCCAGCGACCGGCGTCTGACGGAGAGCGGGCACTGGATGGATGCAGAATGACTGCCACCACTGGAGGAGCTCAGGGCCGAAGTAGGTGATTATGTAGATTGGATGTAGGTGAGTATGTGTAACACTCTCACCCCCCCAACAAAATAAGTCACCTGGGCCTGGAGGCCCACCCGAGCCCCCTGCTTGGCCGGCCTTCAGGCTCAGGCGAGCCCCCTGCTCGGCCAGGCCTCCAGGTGAGTTATTTTAATAAGAAAATGCTTTATATTTCTATAGACAGGGACATGCCAAATGGGATACATTGACATTTGTGATAGGCTTAGGCTTACGCATTATGTGATCACATTTTATAACTGAAAGCCCATCTTTTTAAACTAAAGTTAGGGTTAAATTATATATATATATATATTACAGTTGTGTTCAAAATTATTCAACCCCCACTGAAATTGAGTGTTTTGGCCTGTTTGACATTGATTTTGATCATTCAGTCATCTTGCTTACAATTAAATCAAAGAGGCACGTGTAGGTCAGACAAATATAACATAACATTTATAATGAAATAACCACAAATGTCTTTTCTGTGCTCACATCATTATCAGTTTTATTCAACCCCCAAGTGACATTCAATCTTAGTACTTAGTACAACATTCTTTTACAGTTATAACAGCTTTTAAACGTGAAGCATAGCTTGACATAAGTGTCTTGCAGCGATCTACGGGTATCTTCGCCCATTCGTCATGGGTAAAAGCCTCCATTTCAGTCACATTCTTAGGCTTGTGCACTGCAACTGCTTTCTTTAAGTCCCACCAGATGTTCTCAATCGGATTTAAGTCAGGTGACTGCGATGGCCACTCCAAAATGTTCCAGCCTTTAATCTGCAACCATGCTCTAGTGGACTTGGAGGTATGCTTGGGATCATTGTCCTGTTGAAAGGTCCAACATCTCCCAAGCCTCAGGTTTGTGACGGACTGCATCACATTGTCATCCAATATCTCCTGGTACTGAAGAGAATTCATGGTACCTTGCACACGCTGAAGCTTCCCTGTACCTGCAGAAACAAAACAGCCCCAAAGCATGATTGACCCCCCGCCATGCTTCACAGTAGGCAAGGTGTTCTTTTCTTCATAGGCCTTGTTCTTCCTCCTCCAAACATAGCGTTGATCCATGGGCCCAAAACAGTTCTAATTTTGTTTCATCAGTCCACAGAACACTATCCCAAAACTTCTGTGGTTTGTCCACATGACTTTTGGCATACTGCAGTCGACTCTTCTTATTCTTTGGAGACAGCAAGGGGGTGCGCCTGGGAGTTCTGGCATGGAGGCCTTCATTACGCAGTGTGCGCCGTATTGTCTGAGCTGAAACTTCAGTACCCACATCTGACAAATCTTTTCTCAGTTCCTCAGCAGTCACACGGGGACTTTTCTCCACTCTACGCTTCAGGTAGCGCACAGCAGTCGAAGTCAGCATCTTCTTTCTGCCACGACCAGGTAGCGTTTCAACAGTGCCCTTTGCCTTGAATTTGCGAATGATGCTTCCTATGGTCTCTCTTGGTATGTTTAACATCTTTACAATCTTCTTATAGCCATTGCCCTTCCTGTGAAGAGTAATCACCTCTTCTCTTGTCTTCCTGGATCATTCTCTTGACTTCACCATGTTTGTAACCACACCAGTAAATGTCTAGAAGGAGCTGAGTATCACAGTCATTTTAAAGCTGCCTAATTGGTGCTTATTATGCTTTATTGCTGCTCTGTGACATCCACAGGTGTTTTCAATACCTGATTGAAAACACTTGAATGAACCTCTGTTCTTCAGAGTGGTAGTCTTTAAGGGGTTGAATAATTGTGTCAATGAAGAATTCACAAAAGAAACATTTACTACTGTATTACAAAACCAATTGATGTCATTTTAGTTGCATATGGTTCTTTAAAAAGTCCTTGTAGGATTTCATTCTGAATACAATTACAAATGTACACTAAATTCTCTAAAACCCTTTACAGCATTGGGGGTTGAATAATTTTGAACACAACTACATATATATAGTACTATGCAAAAAAGTTTTAGGCAGGTGTGAAAAAAATGGACAAACGCAATATGTATATCGTGAAGGCGCTAAAGTTGACACACTATTTATAAAAAAATATTATATTATGATATTTATATTACCCATGTAATATAAATAAATGTGTGTAAACCTCTATAAAAACACACTATAAGAAACTGTAAAAGAGCTATATGTATTCAAAGTGGCGCACAACACTTTATTTAAACAGATATATTCGTAAAATCAAACTCACACTGGTCTAACCCAGTACTTAAAAGTGACTGTGCTCATATCACATACATAAAAAGATATCAAAGATTACAGGTGTCATACTGGCATCAAATGCGGTATATAAAGTTGACGTTGGCTTTGCTTTAGCTTTTAATACTTCAAAAACACAAGGGTACTAGAGAAAACCTCCATGGTGCAGACAATTCTTCAGTTCTTAACAAGGGAAAAAAGTGTCATCTGCGCTCTGTATGTATAGAATTCTTCAGTTCTTGCATGGAAAAATTAAGGTGATACACTCACCAATGTTAGAGCCTCTCCATACACAGCTCTCAAAAGGGATGAGCATGCTTTGCTAGTGTGCTTTTAAAAATGTGCAATAAATTTTGAATGAGTCAGTAGTTGCGTTCAGCAGGCATAAAAAGCAAGTAAATATGATATTTTTTCATATTTACCTGCTTTTCTGTCTTTTTTCTGGCGTTTTCCACACCCACCTCAGGAGGCACTTTGAGCTAACCAATCAGTGTGTATACCTAGGTATAGATAAAAACCGCACTGAGTGTGTTTGACTGAGTTGCTCCTCCTCCCTCCTGCACTGTGAGCCGAGGGGAGGGCGTGGCTGAAAGCCATTTCACCCCCTTTCACCCCCAGCTACTGCAGATACAGGGAAGGAGAGAAATCAATACACACAGGGAGAAAAAGAGACAGCAGAGAGAGGGACAACAACAAAAAAAGCACAGAGAGAGACACAGCAAGAAACGGTAAAGAGAGAAAAAATGCAAGATAAAGCAGAAAAAGTGAAAGAAAAGGTGCAGTGAAAGCGAGCACGTGTACAAGAGAAAGACAGCACAAGAAAGGGTGTGAGAGTGAGTGACTGTGTGAGGGAGCTCGAGTGAGACAGTGATATGTAAACCATAAAAGAGCACAAGTGTGTGAGCGAGTCGGGGAGTCTGTGTGTGAGAGCATGTGTGTTTGAGTGTGTAAGCGAGCGTGAGTCTGTGTATGCGAGAGTGTAAGTGTGTCTTGTTTTCACAGTTGCAGAGATGCTAATATTCAGTTCCTCAGTTTCCCCAGTCTGAGGTTATGAGCGTGCACAAGGTTTCACGTGCACAGCTTGTGCTAGTTCATGTGAAGCTTTGATGGGTGGAGTAGTGGGCAGAGAGGAGGAGGGGAATATTCAGGAAGTGAGAGCTGAAGAAATACCCCTAGCTGAGGGGCATGGCCAGAAAAGATGAAATGACAGTGTAATGGAAGAAAATAAACATTTTTTACACATTTTTAAAACTTTTATTGATTTATTCTAGTTTGTCTATAGCTATAAAAGTGTTTAAATGTCAGTATAATTTAATTTATTTTTTGACATGCATATCCTTTTAATTTTGTGCAAGTGATGCAATTGGGGCTAGTACCCTGGCCTCCTCTCTCTCTGGTTGATCAGAAAGGTATAAAGACCCAGTTGGGCTCCAATAGATTAGATAAACATAATACAGATCAGCCTGTATGTTTTGCAGTGGCATAGTTTATTTAAAAAAATAATTTAAACACATATAATGTGTTAATAAATTAAGGCTATTTTTGCCAAGAATCTTCCTTAATTCCTTTATATATGGTAGATAAATATTATTAGCTAGTCACTTACTCTGTGTGCCCGACAGGGCTTGACTTTGCTGCTACTTTTTCCAGCTAGAGTCTCTACTTGGATGTGTGTATAAGAAGGATCAGGAAACGTAATTTCCTGGATATTGTATTTTGCACTAGAAACATTCCTTTATACAATCCTAAAGCGATGGAAAGATTAAGATTAAATAAATTTGTCCCGCCATCCATTAGTTATTACAAAAACAGTCAGAATTTATGATGAGCAAAATCAAATTTCAAATTGCCTCAACTTTCTAGTGATTTTGTTTAGAACTTGGGGAATGGGGATGTATCCCAGTTTTATGAACATTATTCCAGGTTATGCCATTGAGTAAACTATACAGCATTATATATATATAGAGCAAAAAGGTGTTACTTAACAACACATGGATGACCTTATGTCACGTTTCCACCGGTTTCAGCTGCGCCCTCTGGTGGTGGGAGCGATCCAGGCCAGCATTTCCCTGTCTGGGTCTAGCTATTCTGCTCTGTGCCGCTCCTGGGTTTCGCTGTACTGTTCAGATCTGGGATCACATGTCCTAATTACCCAGACCTGTTCTCTATTTAAATCAGCAGCACAGAGGCTCATTTCTCTGGCATGAGTTCTGTTCTTGAGAGTTCTTGTTGTGATACCTGTTCCTGTGAATTCTGTATTCTGGTTCCTGTGTTGCTGCAATGCATTCTTGTATTTATTCTGGTATTGACCTCGGCTTGTTTGACTACCCTATCTGTCTGCTCCCTGTAATCTGTATTACTGTTAAGTTGTAAACCTCTGCTTGTCTGACATTTCTTCCTGGTTCTATATCCTTGGCTTCAGTCCTGACTATTCTTGTATGTTCCCTGTTTCTTGTTTTTTGTGTTTTGTTCTCCTTAGTACAGAGGCCAGTATAAGGACCTTTATTTCAGTTCAGGGCTTCCTGTGTATTTGTCTTTTTAACCCACGCTCTTCCTCTTCTCCTGACTCTGTTATTCTTTTTGAGATTTTCATTAGTTAGAAGGCCATTGTTAATGACCTTCCCCAGCATAGGGAATCCTTTAGATTTCTTCTATGCCCCCAGCCTCTCGTGTTACAGTCTTGTTATTTTCCTGTCTGGAACCTGTATTGTTTCATATGCTGTATCCGCCTCTTCAGCCAGCAGCTAACCTGCCTCAAGGGCTACATCCCTCCACGAACCAAGGCTGCATGGCCTAAGCAAAGGATCAGCGTGACACCTTGTTTCTACACCTAAATGAGAGCCTCCCACCCATTTTTCTACTCCAGGACCTCTGACTTTGTTTGTCAAGGAACATTGTTTAAAAGTGAGTAGACTCTGAGAATACTGCTACGTTTGATTTTCTATGGCTCTTGGACATGTGCGTTTCGTTTCGTCCAAATTCGAATTTGTCCGAAATCCACTTTTTTGTTTTTCGGAAGCAGTTCCAAAAACAATAATCGGCCGTCCAAGAATTCAAATCGATCTGAAAATCCAAATCGCGGTAACAACAAAAAACGAAATTGAACAGAAACGAAAGAAAAAACAATGCAATTCAAGAAAAAGCAATGGGTTAATGGGCATTGGGCATCTCACAGGGCACAGTGTATGTCCGAAGCAAAGGGTTGATGGGCATTAGGCATCTCACAGGGCACAGCGTATGTCCCAAGAAAAGGGTTAATGGGCATTGGGCATCTCACAGGGCACAGCTTATGTCCCAGTAAAGGGTTAATGTGGACATCTCACAGGGAACCCTGTATCTTTTTTTTTTTTTTTACTCTTTTTGTTTTTAATCATTATGAAATGATATAAAACGGAAAACGAATTGATCCAAAAACAAAATAAGGATCATCTGAAACTAACAAATCGGTCCTTATGTCTTTAACGAATCAATCCGAAACGAAAACGTACGTTCCGAAAAAACCCGAAACAAAACCAGACTTTTGTCCATGCACATGTCTAAATTGGCTTTTACTTTTCCAGATAGTTTTTTTTTCTCATATTTGTACACAATGCTTGAAATGAATAGTTCAAGTGTGAGTCAGATCCATGCATCGAACCTGAAAGAGCCTTAAAATTTGGCTCATTTTCCGCTCTACAATCTTTTTTTAAAAAGACAGAATTTAATCAGGACACCCTCTAGCAGTGTTGCAAATCCTGCTTATATTTGTATGTCAAAGAATTTGAGAAGGGAGTTTGGCTTGATTGCTCCTCAGAATAGTATCAGTGATTTAGACTTTGATGAACATTAATTATGCTTTGTAAATTATACTGCCAATTTTAGATAAAAAGAGTAGAAGAAAAAACTCCAGCTCCAGCTGTTTTGCTGATTTCTACATGAACAACCATTGATTCCTTGAATATGAACAAGTAAAATGATTATGTTTGTTTCTCATACTTTCTGGAAAAAAGTATTCCTGTCCTGAATTGAATGTAGGTTTTGACCTTTACTGTACACATTCCTGTGTAATACTATATGGGAACAGAACAACAAACAAAATAAATAAAAAAACAAACAAACAAAGCATTACTTCCTTGTGTAACAAATTGTGACAGTTCCATTTATTGTCCAAACACACTTTTTATAGATAATAAATTATACTAGAACTCTAAAAATCTTTTCTAATCCGCACATAAGTCGTTATGTGATACACAACATCTTATGTAATGGTCAGCGATGCTCTCTCTGGAAGCATACTGTAAAAATATTATCAGTTATATGGTTGGTTGGGTAATAGCGGGGTCTCATTACACACAACAGGTGATAGGTGAAACTTCACATTAACTCATTCAATGCAGATGACACGGATGTCATCTAATTTTCCCCTGAGGTACTGATGATGTCTGTATCTCCTCAGTGATTAGTATCCCACCGATATTCTACAGTGGGTTGATTTACTGGATGTCAGTCCTCACTGTGCGACTGCAATCAGCGCTGTGACATCATCCTGCAAGGTGTCACGACATCTAAAACAGCCAACTAGCAATTCTGGCAATATGCCTTCAGGACAGTCGGATGGGTGATTTGGACCCCTCTCACTTCTCATTGGTAAGGGCTATCACCCTAAATGAGGCATTGTTGGAACGGACGCAGTCTGAACTTACGGGTATATGTTCTAATTAGGGATGAGCTGTTCGGTTCGATCTGTTCGGAGTTCACATCGAACATCGGCCGTTCGACAGTTGGCGAACTTCGAACTTTTTGTGACGTTCGCCAAAAGTTGGAAACAAAAAAAATTGAAAAAAATACAAAAAAAATCTAGAAATAAAGAGACTCTTTACTGCAGAATATTATAAGCAAAGGTTTATTAGATATTGAATTAAAACGGGAATATTTTTAACATTGAAGCCTATGGGATAAAACATTCTTGTTAATAAAACATCAGGCAGACACGGCCCTCTAATCAGGCACTGTAGAGGGCAGCCTGCCGGGGCCTCCCAAGGATCCCCTTGAGGAGCATGGGCCGCGGGATGACAGAGCTGCGACTGTGTGGGCTAGCCGTCCGGGTGCATGTGGCAGAGACAGGCAGCGCAGGGAGGGAGCCACTGAACCTGCGGCCACGGCAGACCCCCCACAACCAGGATCCAGGGAGCCCCCACTGACCACCAGGCTAAGGTAAGGTGACACATTTCTAAAAAAAATAAAATCCGAGGACATTTTTAAATGTCCCCGGGAACATAAAATAAAACTTTTTTTTTCTTTCTCTACCTGGCTAAATGTATTTATTTATATATATTAGATACATTCAGCCAGGTAGAGGGGGGTGGCATGTGGGCTGCGCGGGGTCTCAGGCAGTGGTTTGTTTTTTTTGTGTGCATATTTTTAGCAAATTTATAGGGGAAGGTAAGGGCAGGTATGATATATATATATATAAGATATATATCTATATTCTTATAAATATATATATCCAGACTTGTATTGCACACACATTTTGGCAACTAATTTCCCCCCCCATTTGGCTGATCCCTCCAGAAGAAGAAGAAATGTTGAACCCGATAGAGCAGAGAATAATATATATATTCTCTGCTCTGTCGGATTCAACATTTCTTCTGGAGGGATCAGTCAAATGGGGGGGGCGCATTTAGTTGAGATTGTCCACATGCCACCCCCCCATGTGCGCATGTGTATATATGGTCTGAGGTCTGTGAGTGGGTGTGTATATATATATATATATATCTGTTTGTTGATATATACGTATATATAGGTCTGCGTGTTGATATATACGTATATGTCTGTGTGTGGTATCAATGCATCCCTACTCTATACACAGCGCTCCGTGTCCCTATAATATATATGATCAGGGGTTACCTTTTTTTTATATTTTTATACTATTCCTATTAAATTAACAGTAAAGGCCCAATTTTAAAGCACCTATTGTTACCTTCATCCAAAGCCTGCATACGTTTCACCATAATTTAGCCAAAAAATCACAAAACTTGTTCTGCGTGTCCTAAAATGTCCCCTCTTTTCATACGGGTTGCCGCCCCAAGCAGTTGTTTATGAATAGATTAAAGGAAAACCATTTACTGTCATTTGAAATGTCATGTTTTTGTTTTTAAATGTTTCTATACATCCTACAAATCCACCATTTCACGGGCAGGTTATGGGGACCTCCTAGGCACGATATTTGAAGGAATTTTTTGTTTTTATTCTTAACCTTTATTTCATGGAAAACTCACTGTTCCTTTAAAAACGTTTTTTTTAAAAAACTTTTTGTCCTTGTTTCCTGTCCCCCAGGGCACTACCCGTACCCCCATACACCTTTTATGGCAAATATCTTGCATATATGCCCTCTTGGAGGGCACTCTAAAAAGCGAACTTTCGAGTCCCATTGACTTGCATTGAGTTTGGTTCGTGTTCGAGTTCGAACTCGAACTTTTGAAATTGTTCGAGTTCGAATGCGAACCGAACACGGGGGTGTTCGGCTCATCACTAGCCCTAATAAGTAAAATACAAAGTCACAGAAAAAAATGTAAAACTGTATAGAGACCTTAAACCCCCTAATGAATAATCAACAAAACACTTTCTAATATGTATATAAGATTTTATGTGTAATAGTTAGGTGATCATTGTAGTAAAAACGATTATCTACATATAACAAAGGTCACATTTACTTTTCTAACATGGTCACTGTGGATACAAATCTATTCACTTAATAACCTGTAACCAAGCGATTGGGAAATAGCAAATCAATAGGGGGGGGGGTTAATTAGTCAAAAAATTAAACATTACGTTTGCATCCACAGTCTGCCCGTCAGATTCAAAAGTGATACAGTCTCGCACAAGGATCATTCTACTGTATAAAGGTGACCATTGCATAAAAAAAACATTTACACACACACACACACACACACACATATATGATACCAAATACAACTACACATATTCTAAAGCACTAGCATTGTTCGTGTTACACAAATCATATATATAAGTGAACACTGCTGTTACAAGAACTCACATTCTCTTTTCTCACAATGGGAACCACTGTGAGGGAGATGGTGCAATGCTTTAATATGCACTGTAATCTAAAATGAAAGCTGCCATACCACTGGGAGGAGACGCAGTGACCCTTGTATCACTAGAGGCCCCTGTATTTCCATTCAATACAACTCACAAAGTCAAGTGGGGTGTCTTTAGACAGGTCAGAGTCTAGTATTTACAATTATACCATGCATGTCTAAGTTATGTGCAAACATAAAAAAAAAAATATTTTTTGCTGAGAAGCAGTGGCATTACCTGCTTTTCAATTATAAAGCGGACAGTGCTGGTGCCATTATTCACCTTCGTATTTCCCACATCATGTTTTATATAGTCAAACTATTCATGAGACACTTTGCCCCAAAATGTTTTTCTTTTAAAGTTTTGGTTAAAATCTTCTGTGTGGAATGCAATCCTCTCTGTAACGAAAACATCAACAAATATATTGCTGGATTTTACAACAACCAAGGAGAGAGCAGAATACAAGGAGAGCTCAGTGCTCACTCACTACTATAGAGGGATAAGATCAGGGCCGGATTTGCACCTCAGGAGCCTGTAGGCACAGAAATGCGGAGCGCCCCTAAAAACTGAAACTGGTTTTCTCCGTGCTCAAATCAAAAGAAGAGGCAGAATCTGTTGCCTTAGTTGAATTAGTTACAGTTACAAGTATTTATAAAGCGTCAACAAATTCCTTGGCGCTGTACAATGGGAGAAATAGAATAACAAATATACGTATATGTTACACACACAGAACAGAAGGAGGAAGGATCCTGCTCGAGAGTTTACAATCTAAGAGGAGAGGGGTGACACATTAGGTGAGGATGATTAGGGTATTTGAAGTAACGGGTTGCATGAATACTGAAAGGGAAGATGGAGCAGGAAATGACAGTGGGGGATCATGGAGTGAGCTGATAGGCTTCTCTATAGTAATGCCTTTTCAGAGACTTCTTGAAGGACTGGAGAGACGGGTGAGTCTGATGATGCGGGGGAGGGAGTTCCATAGAAAGGGTGCAGCTCGGGAGAAGTCTTGAAGGCGAGTCTGGCATAGGTGTTCATTACAGACGGCAGAAGCAGA
Organism: Leptobrachium leishanense; assembly: GCA_009667805.1. NCBI lineage: Eukaryota > Metazoa > Chordata > Amphibia > Anura > Megophryidae > Leptobrachium > Leptobrachium leishanense. Next base: position 437,561,334 of record CM019063.1, on the reverse strand, counting down.
ATCTGGGATCTCTTAAGGCTGGAGAGAAGGAGGTTACAGTAGTCAAGGCGGGTGATAATAAGAGCTTGGATGAGCATTTTAGTAGAGTCTGAATTAAGAAAGGGACGGATGCGTGCAATGTTTTTTAGGTGGAAGTAGCAAGATTTGGTTAAAGACTGAATGTGAGGAGTAAAGGATAGATTAGAGTCCAAGAGGACCCTGAGGCAATGGAGCTTGAGAGGTAGAAGTAATGGTGGCACCATTCACCTGAAGAGAAATTGGCGCAGGAATGGAGGTTTTAGAGGGAGGGAAGATGAGAAGTTCAGTTTTAGAGAGGTTGAGATTTAGGAAATGGGAAGTCATCCAGTCGGAGACAGCCAATAGGCTGGCAGTAACATGGTCCAACACCGGAGGAGAGAGATCGAGAGAGGAAAGGTAGATTTGGGTATCATCAGCATAGAGGTGATATTGGAATCCATAGGAAGAGATGAGGCTGTCCAAAGAGGCAGTATAGATCGAGAAGAGTAGGGGACCCAGAACAGAGCCTTGAGGTACCCCAACTGAAAGACGAACTTGTGGTAAAGAGACACCAGGGAAGGAGAAACTGAAGGAGCGAAAAGAGAGACAGGAAGAGGACCAGGAGATAGTGATGTCACTGAGGCCAAGTTGACGCAGCGTGAGGAGCAGGAGAGGGTGGTCACTGATCACCAGTGTTGAATGCAGCGGAAAGGTCAAGAAGAATAAGGAGGGAGAAGGGACCTTTGGTTTCAGTGTTAGCTAAATCATTAGTCACCTTTGTCAGAGCTGTCTCAGTGGACGTTGAGAGCGAAAGCCAGACTGGTGCGGATCGAGTAGAGAGTTAGCAGCAAGAAAACTGGTGAGCTGGTTATCGACCAGACGTTCTAAGATTTTGGAGGCAAAGGGGAGCAGAGAGATAGGACAGTAGTTCAAGAGGGAGGTAGAATCAAGAGATGGCTTTTTTAGAATGCGGTGATCAAAGCACGTTTGAATACAGAGGAGAATATTCCAGAGGAGAGGGAGGTTAAAAATATGAGTCAAAGCAGGGACAGTAACTGGTAGGACAGGCCGAATAAGTTGTGAGGGGATGGTATCAAGTGGACAGGTGGTTGGGTAGAAGGACCTAAGAAGTTCTGTTACATCCTCCTCCGAGACTGTAGAAAAGGAAGACCTAGTAGAAGAGGGGGTAGGGAGTGAGGGAGTCAGTGGGGTAGAATGGTTAAAGGAGGAGGGCAGTGAATGCAGCAGCATTGTTTGTTTTATATGTACAAGCATATATTGCCTCTGCTGTAGAACAGAAAAAAAATATTTTGCATTTACTTTTTCATTTTGTTTTATTTTTACATGTTACATGGTCAGGTTTGGTATCTTAGTAAAGACCAGACTCTGACCTTTCCAATGACACCTCCCTTAACTTTGTGTACCGTACAATTCAGGGATGCAGGTTCCAAAGTCCCCCTGTCTCTCCTCACTGCAGCGCCACGGTCTAAGTTTTGACTTAAACAATGCAGATACACACTCGCTGGCAGTATGGTAAATGAGGTGAGTTAGTGCAGCATCACTGTTCACTTTATAATTGTAAACTGAATAATATTTTAATAGATATTTTATTTTTACATAAATCTAACCTGGTTATATTTGGTATCACTGGAAAGGCTATAAACTGACCTTTCCAATGATACCTCATATGTCCCTATAACCCTTAGGGCTCCAAAGATACATTGGTCTAAATTATTGCAAATTGTAAAAAAAAAACACAAAGCAAGGCGCCCCCTTGTGGCAGGCGCCTGTAGGCACATGCCTACTGTGCCTAATGGGAAATCCGGCCCTGGATAAGATTGAGGTGGTTATAATTTCTGAAAATCTTTGTAAAGCACAGACAGAATTTGTTACTGTGATTTTCATTTGCAGGCATTATGCCAAATACAGATATTATTCTGTTATACTTTATTAGTAAAAGTATTGCTTATAATCTCACTATGCTCCCTTCAAACCCTCATAAGCAGGATATTTGACCATTTTTACTTATAGTCCTTATCATATTTACTGAATTTTGCGCAAAACCCATAAAGACTAGGGATGGGCTGCCGGTTCGATGCGAACATGAGTTCGCATTGAACATTGGCTGTTGGACCATTCGCCGAACGGTGAACATTTCCGTGTGTTCGCCGCGTGTTCACCCACAATGCACCACAATGCACTGTGCAGCAGACTGCAGAGTTGCTATTTGTAAGCTATGTCTGAAGAGGATCAAGTGTGGGAAAAACCTCAGATGCTTGGGTACCACGTGCTTGATGCGACATGACCACCTGCCACGCATCCCGTTGGTACAACACTTTGCATAGGTCCTCCTCCTCATCTGTCTCTACCCCCACTATATGTCCTGCCATGTCATTGTCTACAACCTCCACTGACAGGAATGATGCTACACTAATGGGTGTACTAGGTTCTTCCTCAGAATGTGACAGCATCCCATCAGCTGCAGATTTACACAGTCAGATTTCGTTGCCCCAGCTGCTGCAGCGTAAGAAAAAATATAGTCCCAACCATCCCCTTGCACAGCGTCTAAATGCCAGCTTGGCAAAATTACTCGCATTACAGCTGCTGCCTTTCCAGCTGGTGGACTCTGCCTCCTTCCGTGAATTTGCCAAATGTGCTGTACCACAGTGGCAGGTTACAAAACGCCAGCACATGGAAGACAATGTTATGGAGTCATTGGCAAAGGCAGTCAGCAGCAAGGTGCACATTACTTTAGACACGTGGTCCAGCAAGCATGGACAGGGCCGTTACATTTCCTTCACGGCACACTGGGTAACTGCTTGCAGCTGGGAGGGATCCAGGACAGGGCTCTGTGCTGGAGCTTGCTCATCCACCACGCCTCCAGAAAGCTGCTTATATGAGGTCTGTCTGCTCCACCACCTCTTCCTCTTCCTCCTCCTCCTCCTCCTTCTGTGTCTCTGGCGAAGTGGCAGTTAAACTGACGTGTGGCAGGGGCTACGCAATGGCTCAAGCAAAAAGATGCCATACTGTGCTTGAGCTGGTTTGTTTAGGGGGCAGGAGCCACACCGGGCCAGAAATTCTGTCAGCTCTGCAGGAATATTTTAGTTGTGGGGGCATTGATGGTGGGGATTCCTCAAGGGAGGGTTTTGTGTCCCCAGAAACCCAAGGACTAGTATGTGGCTGGGAGGAGGTAGTGCACGATAGGGTCATCCTCAGCGACCAGGATGACTCGGAAGCTAATGCCACCTCCAACCTACGCTGCATGGGCTCCCTTATCCTGCAAAGCCTGCTAAAGGACCCCAGGATTCATGCTATCAAGGAGAGGGATCATTACTGGTTGGCAAGCCTTCTTGATCCACGATACAAGGGTAAGGTTGCAGAGCTCATCCTGCCCTCACAGAGGGAGGACAGGATGAAACTACTAGAGGATGCTCTAAAGCGACAGTTGTGTAACACCTTTCCAGGCACTGGTAGGTTACCAAGTGATGACACATGTGCTTCTGGGCTGTGGTTAATCAGAGGAAGAGCGGTGTAGGGGGCCACTTGACTGATGCCTTTTGCAACTTTTTTAGTCCACCACGCCCAGGGAACACAAATGTAGACACCCATTGCCAGCGTCTTCACCATATGGTGCAGGACTACCTTGGGGCAAGGGCAGACCTGGTTACCTTTACAGCAGATGATCCACTGGCTTACTGGGTGTTGAGATTGGATCACTGGCCAGAATTTAGCCAATATGCTATGGAGCTACTAGGTTGCCCTTCATCCAGCGTTCTTTCTGAAAGGACGTTCAGTGCCGCTGGAGGTTTTGTCACAGACAAAAGAGTGCGTCTGTCCACCAACTCTGTAGACTGGCTGACATTTATAAAAATGAATCAGTCCACGATCAGCAGCTATCACTCCCCTGATGCTGATGTAACTGAATAGATCGGGGATCTCTTTGGCATTCCCAAAACCTCCACCACTGCACTCTTCCACAATACCTCAGAGGGGTTACGGATGGTGTGAAGGCACTGTTGCCGACACTAAAGGCCCAATTTTAAAGCACCTATTGTTACTTTCATCCAAAGCCTGCATAAGAGGCACCATAATTTAGCCAAAAAATCACTAAACTTGTTCTGCGTGTCCTAAAACATCTCCTCTTTTCATACAGGCTGCCGCCCTAAGCAGTTGTTTATGAATAGATTAAAGGAAAACCTTTTACCGTCATTTGAAATGTCATTTTTTTCTTTTTAAATGTTTCTATACATCCTACAAATCCGCCACTTCACGGGCAGGTTATGGGGACCTCCTAGGCACGATATTTGAAAGAATTTTTCATTTTTATTCTTAACCTTTATGTCATGGAAAAATCACTGTTCCTTTAGAAACTTTTTTTTAACTTTTTTTCCTCGTTTCCTGTCCCTCAGGGCACTACCCGGAACCTCATACACCTTTTATGGCCAATATCTTGCATATATGCCCTTGGAGGGCACTCTAAAATTCCCATTGACTTGCATTGAGTTCGAATCGTGTTCGCGTTCGAATTCGAACTTTTTAAATTGTTCGAGTTTGAATGCGAACCGAACACAGGGGTGTTCGGCCCATCCCTAATAAAGACCATTTCTGCCTGTTTTCCAATAATGCAGACCCCTTTGGAATTGTGCAATATAAGGAACACCATGTATTGTTTAGAACTTTTCAGTAGTATATCTGTAAATAGTTGAGAAATAAATTAAAAATGAACAAATTTACATTAATTTATTTTTTAACTAATAGGAATAAAACTTGACAAAGTAATGTGTTAACTATTTTTTTAAAAAACACTCAGTAAAGAAATGGTAATTCCAGGTCTCAGAATAATATATGGAAACCTCCAAGGAGGTAAAAGCTAGAATTGCAAGAAATGAGTCTTATTTAAGACTCCTGTAATATTAATATTTAAAATTTCCAAAAGGCCTCAATGATTATATATTTCATAGAATAATTGAATTCGGGCTATTCATGCAAATTTAAATCATTTAAAATATATTTAAATACATGAATAATTTTATGTAGAATTGCCAAACTATCATTTGGAATATATAAAATGTTCTTGTGGTATCTGTAAACCTTGGCAATACCAGATTTTCACAGTTGCTAAGCAACATTCCTGAATCACAGACTCTGTAAAGATTCACTTAATCCACTATACAGCATAGTACTGATTTTTTGAATTGTGAAATGTACAGTCTCACATTGAAAACATAAGGATTTATTCAATAAGCCCCGAACTTGCCAACGAATAGCACAAAACAGTGAATTTCACCATACGGTGCAATTTTGTGGCAGTTTGTCTATTCACTAAACTGTCAATTTTCCGAATACTGGCGATTTGACAGCGAAATAGGGTGCAGTTCGTCACAGATTGGCAGCCTTCGGCGGCAGCGAAATTGTCCCATATAGAAATAATGGTTAATCTATTCAGAGAACGCCGAACTGCACCAAAGTATCAGGAACATGCTCTGATTTTCGGTGATTCAGTTTGACAGGTTTAAACTAACATGTTATGTTGGGGGGGTCCCTTACTGATAACCTCACATTAGTGGGTGGGGGAGGTCACAAGGCATGTTCTGCCTTCTAGGAAGTCAGACCACTACAGGATTCCCCGAGATGGTCAGTCTGCCCCTGCTTGTGGAGCCCCCACAAACAGGCACCCTGGAGTACGTGCCTCCCTTGGCACTCCATCTCTACTCCACTGATAGTGAGTTCACCGGAGGAAATGGAATCACCGCAGAGCACCGAGGTCTGCCGAATGAGAAAGCACCGAACTTTCATTGAAATTTTGGTACTTTCTGTATAACCTCTATAATGTAAATAATTTAAAAATGTATAGATTCTTTAGAATTTTGTTATACAGTTATACAGCAAAACAACTATGTTATTGTAATTATATAAAAGCCTACATTTCATAGTATCATTTATATATACAATTTAGAAAGGTGATAAATATTGCTCAAACTTTGTTCTAGATACAATCTTTATACTGTGTATTGTCACCCTATAGCTAACCATCTGGGTTTTAAACAGAGAAAGTTTTGAAGGCTTTGTAGGATGTGAGTGTGGTACTTTATATAGATGATTTCTCTTTTCTGTGGAAACATCTACATTTTTTTGAACACTACTTTACTATTTTGCCTTGTTTTTATTGCTCTTCAGGTATTTACTGTAACCCAGGAGGAAAATTAATCTCTCGATATATAAGTATTGTTTATATGCTTTATACCTGTTGTTGATAGCAGCAATATATAGTGCAGTATTAAGTGCTCCAAACTCTGTACAGGTTCTCTGATTTTGTGTATTGTATTATTGTGTGAGTTTAATGTGGGGATCTGTACTCAAGATGGGTTTCCAGGTGCAGAAAGGCTCCCCTCGCTGTCAGTATCCCGAAGGTGTACTGATGCTGGCCCAAAACCACCCATTCAAAAGCCAAAGCTCTTAGGTTGAAACAGACAGCCAGGCTTTAATGAAACATATGAGCCAAATATATACAGTGTAATGAGGGACCTGGAAACCAATGGAAGATGACTCTCTGGTGCCCCCACCTCTGCATGTGAGCCAGTCCCTAGCCATACCCTATTTTAATTTCCAGACATAAAAAAATAGAGTTCCATGTAATCTCAGTCTGGTCATCTGTTTTGCTTGGTACTTTGGGTGCTAAGAATAAATTACACAGCTGAAAGGTATTTAAAATATGTAATGCAAAATAGAATAAATCAGGCAACTTATTGTGAATAAAATAAACAAGTAGAAAGCATCATTGTTTTAGTTGCAGACAACATCTCGCCGGTTAGACTGAGAGGTCGTGTTCAGTCAGGCAAAGAGTCTCAGACATGAATTCATTTATTTACGGTTACTAATGCATGTTTTGAAACTGTCCAGGTTTCCAGATTACATCATAACAGAATGTGTCCTGCCTTATGCTAATTTTGATATCAAAAATATGGAAGCTGACATTTTAAAGAAGGAAGCTATAAGCATCTGTTTCATATCTGCAATTCATCAGTTATAAAACAAATTATCTAAGGTGTTACAAAATGGAAGACATACTCAGTGTCAATAATTTACAGCAACCATTACAGCATCGGACTGTCTGAATACAATAGATATAGGATAGGAGATAGCACAAGCAGGCAGTAGTCTAATGGAGTGGTAATGTGTGGCAAACAAAGACCACTCAAACCTTTCACAGATCTAAAACGTATTCTATACAGGGAGGAGCAGGTTGGAAAGGGCTGCAGTGACACATAGTAATGAGATTACAAATAATAAAAGTAACATAAACACAGACAATAACGTCATTAACAATATCAATAGTCACACATAACACAGACACTCTGTACCCTTATAGGCCAAGGGGGACTTGGACATAGTAGAGAGCTGGGGAACAAAATGATGTTTCAGATGCCCCAGAACCCACAGTCTCACACTTCAAAGAATTAATGCCATGTCCAGGTACCCCCCAGTTCAAAGCGACTCTCGTCACATATCTCCCCCTGTAACCTCAGAGAATACCCTGTACATGTTAATTTCCAGGTTAGTTGGCACTTCAGTTTTGCTAGTCTCACGCTCAAAGAAATGTCCAGAAAGAAGCATCACTGGAAATAAGTAATTCATCCAGTCAACCCCAGCATCTCCCACATTTTGTATCTACCCCGCAGACAAGTGCCAGCTGCAGCATCTCACTGTACTCCCACCAGCCGCTGGAGAGAATATGGGGTGGCCAGTGTCTCCATGGAAAAGGGTTGGGGATTTGTGTTGACTCTCGATACTTACAGATATCCCATCTGTACTGTTCCACCTCCCTCCCTCCACAAGGCTCTTATATAACAATCCAGGGCTGTCAAAATCCTCGCCCTGTGTGGGAAAATCACTGTCCATCCAATGTTCGTGAGCAGCCTACCACTGGAGTGCACTGTAGCTCTAGTCCATGTCAATTTCTCTCTGGAGATGCAAACTCTCTAACGCAACTCAGTCTCTGCTGACTCAACTCCTTCATACAGTCATGGCCGAAATTGTTGGCACCCCAGAAAGTTTTCCAGAAAATCAAGTATTTCTCACAGAAAAGTATTGCAGTAACACATGTTTTGCTATACACATGTTTATTCCCTTTGTGTGTATTGGAACAAAACAAAAAAAGGAGGAAAAAAAGCAAATTGGACAAAATGTCACACAAAACTCCAAAAATGGGCTGGACAAAATTCTTGGCACCCTTTCAAAATTGTGGATAAATAAGATTGTTTCAAGCATGTGATGCTCCTGTAAACTCACCTGGGGCAAGTAACAGGTGTGGGCAAAATAAAAATCACACCTGAAAGCAGATAAAAAGGAGAGAAGTAAACTTAGTCTTTGCATTGTGTGTCTGTGTGTGCCACACTATGCATGGACAACAGAAAGAGGAGAGGAGAACTGTCTGAGGACTTGAGAACCAAAATTTTGGAAAAATATCAAAGTCCATCTCCAGAGAACTAGATTTGCCTTTGTCCACAATGCGCAACATTATCAAGAAGTTTGCAACCCATGGCACTGTAGCTAATCTCTCTGGGCGTGGATGGAAGAGAAAATTTATGAAAGGTCGCAACGCAGGATTGTCCGGATGGTGGATAAGCTGCCCCAAACAAGTTCCAAAGAAATACAAGCTGTCCTGCAGGCTTAGGGAGCATCAGTGTCAGCACGAACTATCTGTTGACATTGAAATGAAATGAAACGCTATGGCAGGAGACCCAGGAGGACCCCACTGCTGACACAGACATAAAAAAGCAAGATTACACTTTGCCAAAATGTACTTGAGTAAGCGAAAATCCTTCTGGGAAAACGCCTTGTGGACAGATGAGGCTAAGATAGTGCTTTTTGGTAAAGCACATCATTCTACTGTTTACCGAAAACAGAATGAGGCCTACAAAGAAAAGAACACAGTACCTACAGTGAAATATGGTGGAGGTTCAATGATGTTTTGGGGTTGTTTCGCTGCCTCTGGCACTGGATGCCTTGAATGTGTGCAAGGCATCATGAAATCTGAGGATTACCAAAGGATTTTGGGTCGCACTGTAGAGCCCAGTGTCAGAAAGCTGGGTTTGCGTCCGAGATCTTGGGTCTTCCAGCAGGACAATGACCCCAAACATACGTCAAAAAGCACCCAGAAATGGATGGCAACAAAGCGCTGGAGAGTTCTGAAGTGCCCAGCAATGAGTCCAGATCTAAATCCCATTGAACACCTGTGGAGAGATCTTAAAATTGCTGTAGGGAAAAGGCGCCCTTCCAATAAGAGACCTGGAGCCGGTGAGAGGTGTAAGAAGCTTATTGATGGTTATAGGAAGCGACTGATTTCAGTTATTTTTTCCAAAGGGTGTGCAACCAAATATTAAGTTAAGGGTGCCAAGAATTTTGTCTAGCCCATATTTGGAGTTTTGTGTGACATTATGTCCAATTTGCTTTTTTTCCTCCCTTTTTTTGTTTTGTTCCAATACACACAAAGGGAATAAACATGTGTATAGCAAAACATGTGTTACTGCAATACTTTTCTGTGAGAAATACTTGAACAATTTCGGCCATGACTGTAGCTGTTAACAGTGTATTGAATATACCGATATAACTACCATGGTTCTTTTCAGTAGGGTCAAAATGGAGCTTTTGATTCCACCACTGCCACCACTGTAACATTGAGATCTGTACTCAGGATTGTGTTCCACATGCAGAAAGGATCCTCTCGCTGTCAGTTTCTCGGAGGAGTACTGATTCTGGCCCAAACCCACTCAGTCAATAACAAAAACAGTGAGGGAAAAAAATTATTTGATCCCCTGCTGATTTTGTATACAGTCAGGTCCAGAAATATTGGGACATCGACACAATTCTAACATCTTTGGCTCTATACACCACCACAATGGAGTTGGAATGAAACAAACACAATGTGCTTTAACTGCAGACTGTCAGCTTTAGGGATGAGCTGTTCGGTTCGATCAGTTCGGAGTTCGACTCGAACATTGGCAGTTCGAAAGTTCGCGAACTTCGAACTTTTTGGCGTGTTCGGTTCGAGTTTCGAAAAAATAAAAAGATTTGAGAAAATTATAAAAAATGCTTAATAAAATACTAAAAGATCTAGAAATAAAGAGACTCTTTACTGCAGAATATTATAAGCAACGGTTTATTAGATATTGAATTAAAAAACTACCTAATGTCTAGGTGCAAAGATTCTCACCTCTAAATGACCTGTGCTCTCAAATGGCGTAAACAACAGGTATTTAATTAGTGTTTGGAAATAACATGTGCTTCTAATTAGAAATTAGAATTTGATACATTCCCTGCAGACTGGGTGGGGACTCCTGCACATGTATGAACAAACACTGTGCTTGTTTTGAATTCTAAGAAGTGTTCATTTCTACTATATGATCCTCTCTGATATGCTGTTTAACCCCTTAAGGACCAGGGCTCTGTAAAGCCAATCATTAATGATGTAGATGTTACGTCATTTGTCATCAAGGGCTTAATAAAATCTTTATCACACTCCTTAGATTTAAACGTAATATTCCAGTATTTGTATGTCATGTACCTCTCCCAAAGGGCCTATGTGAGCATACAATTATAATTGTGTTAGAAATGTCTATCATAAAGCGTACAAGCGGAGTCCCTAGAGTCTCTGACTATCCATTGTCATATATACCTTGCTTTATACATATAATACATTCCCTCATCTAACAGGATAGTAGCCAGTCCCTGTGCATTTTAACCCCTTAAGGGTGGCTAGGTGTCGTGTGTGGGTCTCTGATGGCAATGTTTCTATACATCCTACAAATCCGCCACTTCACAGGCAGGTTATGGGGACCTCCTAGGCACGATATTTGAAGGAATTTTTCGTTTTTATTTTTAACCCATATTTTATGGAAAACTCACTGTTCGTTTAAAAACGTCTTTTTTAACTTTTTGTCCTTGTTTCCTGTCCCCCAGGGCACTACCAGGACCCCCATACACCTTTTACGGCAAATATCTTGCATATATGCCCTCTTACAGGGCACTCTAAAAACCGAACTTTTGAGTCCCATTGACTTGCATTGAGTTCAGTTTCGAAATTGTTCGAGTTCGAATGCGAACCGAACACGGGGGTGTTCGGCTCATCCCTAGTCAGCTTTAATTCGAGGGTATGGACATCCAACTCAGGTGAACGGTGTAGGACTTACAGCTTTTGCAGATGTGCCTCCCACTTGTTAAGGGACCAAAGGTAATGGGACAATTGGCTTCTCAGCTGTTCCATGGCCAGGTGTGTGATATTCCCTCATTACCCCACTTACAATGTGCAGATAAAAGGCCCAGAGTTCATTTCAAGTGTGCTATTTGCATTTGGAATCTGTTGCTGTCAACTCTCAAGATGAGATCCAAAGAGCTGTCACTATCAGTGAAGCAAGCCATCATTAGGCTGAAGAAACAAAACAAACCCATCAGAGAGATAGCAAGAACATTAGGCGTGGCCAAAACAACTGTTTGGAAAATTCTCAAAAAGAAGGAAAGCACCGGTGAGCTCAGCAACACCAAAAGACCCGGGAGACCACCTATAACAACTGTGGTGGATGACCGAAGAATTCTTTCCCTGGTGAAGAAAACACCCTTCACAACAGTTGGCCAGATCAAGAACACTCTCCAGGAGGTAGGTGTATGTGTGTCAAAATCAACAATCAAGAGAAGACTTCACCATAGTGAATACAGAGGGTTCACCACAAGATGTAAACCATTGGTGAGCCTCAAAAACAGGAAGGCCAGATTAGAGTTTGCCAAACAACACCTAACAAAGCCTTCACAGTTCTGGAACAAGATCCTATGGACAGATGAGACCAAGATCAACTTGTACCAGAGTGATGGGAAGAGAAGAGTATGGAGAAGGAAAGGAATTGCTCATGATCCTAAGCCTACCGCCTCATCAGTGAAGCATGGTGGTAGTAGTGTCATGGCGTGGGCATGTATAGCTGCCAATGGAACTGGTTCTCGTGTATTTATTGATGATGTGACTGCTGACAAAAGCAGCAGGATGAATTCTGAAGTGTTTTGGGCAATATTATACATATTATATCTGCTCACATTCAGCCAAATGCTGCAGAACTCATTGGACAGCGCTTCACAGTGCAGATGGACAATGACCCAAAGCATACTGCAAAAGCAACCAAAGAGTTTTTGAAGGGACAGAAGTGGAATGTTATGCAATGGCCAAGTCAATCACCTGACCTGAATCCCATTGAGCATGCATTTCACTTGCTGAAGACAAAACTGAAGAGAAAATGCTTCAAGAACAAGCAGGAACTGAAGACCGTTGCAGTAGAGACCTGGCAGAGCATCACCAGGGATGAAACCCAACGTCTGGTGATGTCTATGCGTTCCAAACTTCAGGCTGTGATTGACTGCAAAGGATTTGCAACCAAGTATTAAGAAGCGAAAGTTTGATTTATGATTGTTATTCTGTCCCATTACGTTTGGTCCCTTAACAAGTAGGAGGCACATCTGCAAACTGCTGTAAGTCCTACACCGTTCACCTGAGTTGGATGTACATACCCTCAAATTAAAACTGACAGTCTGCAGTTAACGCACATTGTGTTTGTGTCATTCCAACTCCATTGTGGTGGTGTATAGAGCCAAAGATGTTAGAATTGTGTTGATGTCCCAATATTTCTGGACCTGACTGTATTTGTCCACTGACAAAGAAATTATCAGTATATAATTTTAGTGGTAGGTTTATTCGAACAGTGAGAGACAGAATAACAGCAACAGAAAAATGCTTTTCAAAAAAGTTATAAATTGATTTGCATTTTAATGAGTGAAATAAGTATTTGATCCCCTCTCAATCAACAGGATTTCTGGCTCCTAGGCGTCTTTTATACAGGTAATGAGCTAAGATTAGGAGCACTCTCTTGAAGGGAGTGCTCCTAATCTTAGCTTGTTATCTGTATAAAAGAGACCTGTCCTCAGAAGCAATCAATCAGATTCCAAACTCTCCACCATGGCCAAGACCAAAGAGCTGTCCAAGGATGTCAGAGACAAGATTGTAGACCTACTCACGGCTCTAACGGGCTACAAGACCGTCGTCAAGCTGCTTGGCGAGAAGGTGACAACAGTCAGTGTGATTATTTGCAAATGGAAGAAACACAAAATAACTGTCAATCTGCTTTGGTCTGTGGCTCTGTGCAAGATCTCACTTCGTGGAGTTTCTGTGATCATGAGACCGGTGAGTAATCAGCCCAGATTTCAAGAAAACAATTGGTAACACACTACGATGTGAAGGACTGAAATCCTGCAGTGCCTGCAAGGTCCCTCTGCTCAAGAAAGGATATGTACAGGCCCGTCTGAAGTTTGGCAATGAAGATCTGAATGATTCAGAGGAGAAGTGGGTGAAAGATTTGTGGTCAGATGAGACCCAAATCGAGCTCTTCAGCATCAACTCAGCTCGCTGTGTTTGGAGGTAGAGTAATGCTGCCATGACCCCAAGAACGCCATCCCCATTGTTAAACATGGAGGTGGAAACATTATGCTTTGGGGTGCTTTGCTGCTAATGGGACAGGACAACTTCACAGCATCAAAGGGATGATGGACTGTGCCATGTACTGTCAAATCTGGGGTGAGAGTGAGACCCTCCTTCCCTCAGCCAGGGCTTTTAAAATGGGTCGTGTATGGGTATTCCAGCATGACAAGGACCCAAAACACACGGCCAAGGCAACCAAGGAATGGTGCAAGAAGAAGCACATTAAGGTCCTGGAGTGGCCTAGCCACCCAGTCTCCAGACCTTAATCCCATAGAAAATCTGCGGAGGGAGCTGAAAGTTTAAGTTGCCAAACGTCAGATTCAAAACCTCAATGAATTGGAGAGGATCTGCAAGGAGAAGTGGGACAAAATTCCTCCTAAGATGTGTGCAAACCTGGTGGCCAACTACAAGAAACGTCTGCCCTCTGTGATTGCCAACAAGGGTTTTGCCATCAATTAATAAGTCGTGTTTTGCAAAGAGGTCAAATACTTATTTCACTCATTAAAATGGAAATCAATTTATAACTTTTTTGAATTGTGTTTTTCTGGATGTTTTTGGTGTTATTCTGTCTTTCACTGTTAATAATGTTATTAACAATAACAATATTCACACATAACACAGACACCTTGTACCCTTCTAGGCACAGGGTGATTTGGACACAGGAGAGGGTTGGGTAATAAAATGATGTGTCAGATAGAACATAGAAACAGAAAATGTCAGCAGATAAGAACCTTTCGGCCCATCTAGTCAGCCCAATTACATGGATACTTTACCTGGATTTATCTTTTATTTAGGATAGCCTTATGCCTATCCCATGCCTGCTTAAATTCAATCACTGTTTTGGCATCTACCACTTCTACTGGAAGGCTGTTCCATGTATCCACCACCCTCTCAGTAAAACAATGCTTCTTGATGTTACTTTTAACCTTTTCCCCTCTAATCTAAGACTATGTCCTCTTGTTTTGCTACTTTGTTTCCTTTAAAATATACTCCCTTCCTCTATCTTGTGGATTCTTATTACGTATTTAAATGTTTCTATCATATCTCCTCTGTCTCGTCTTTTTTCCAAGTTATACATGTTAAGATCATTAAGCCTTTCCTTTTAACCTTTCTCCTTCAAGCCGTACACCATTTTAGTAGCCCTTCTCTGAACTCTCTCTAAGGTGTCTATATCCTTCTGGAGATACGGTCTCCAGTACTGCACACAGTACTCCAAGTGAGGTCTCACCAGTTTTCTGTACAGTGTCATGAGCACTTCCCTTTTCCTGCTGCTAATACCTCTCCCTACACAACCAAGCATTCTGCCAGCATTTCCTGCTGCTCTATTACATTGACAATGACTACTTACCCTTAGATCCTCTGCAATGATAACCCCTAAATCCCAACCCTCGGATGTTGGGGTTAGGACTGTATCAACTATTCTATATTCAGCACTTGGGTTTTTATGCCCCAGGTGCATTATCTTGCACTTATCCACATTAAAACTCAATTGCCTCAGCTCCGACCATTTTTTTTAGTTTACCTAAATCATTTGTCATTTGGCTGATCCCTCCAGGAACATCAACCCTGTTGCAAATCTTTGTGTCATTAGCAAAAAGACATACAGTGGCAAGAAAAAGTATGTGAACCTTTTGGGATTACGTGGAGTTTTGCATGAATTGGTCATAACATGTGCTCTGATCTTCATCTAAATCACAACAATTTGAAAAACACAGTCTGCTTAAAATAATACAACACAAACATTATATGTTTTCATGTGTTTATTGAACATAACATGTAAACATTCACAGTGCAGGGTGGAAAAATATGTGAACCCCTAGCCTAATGACTTCTCCAAGAGCTAATTGGAGCCAGGAGTGAGCCAACCTTTAGTCCAATCAGTGTGATATCATTGGATGTGTTGCTGAAAGCTGTCCTGCCCTTTAAAAACACACACCAGTTTTAGGTTTACTGGTTTCAAGAAGCACTGCCTGATGTGAACCATGCCTCGTAGAAAAGCGCTCTCAGAAGACCTACGATCAAGAATTGTTGACTTGCATGAAGCTGGAAAGGGTTACAAAAGTATCTCCAAAAGCCTTGATGTTCATGTGTCCACGGTAAGACAGACTGTCTACAAATGGAGAAAGTTCAGCACTGTTGCTACTCTCCCTAGGCGTGGTCATCTTGGAAAGATGACTGCAAGAGCACAGCGCAGAATGCTTAATGAGGTAAAGAAGAATCCTAGAGTGTCAGCTAAAGACTAACAGAAATCTCTGGCACATGCTAACATATTTGTTGACACATCTATAATAAGGAAAACATTAAACAAGAATGGAGTACATGGGAGGACACCACGGAGGAAGCCATTGCTGTCCAAAAAGAATATTGCAGCACGTTTGAAGTTTGCAAAAGAGCACCTGGATATTCCACAGCACTACTTGCAAAATATTCTGTGGACAGATGAAACCAAAATTGAGTTGTTTGGAAAAAACACACAACACTATGTGTGGAGAAAAAAAGGCACAGCACACCAACATCAAAACCTCATCCCCACTGTAAAACACGGCGGAGGGAGCATCATGGTTTGGGGCTGCTTTGCTGCCTCAGGGCCTGGACGGATTGTTGTCATTGATGGAAAAATGAATTCCAGAGTTTATCAAGACATTTTGCAGGAAAATGTAAGACCATCTGTCTGCCAACTGAAGCTCCGCAGAGGATGGGTGATGCAACAGGACAATGACACAAAGCATACAAGTAATCCAACAAAAGAATGGCTTCAACAAAACAAAATACGCCTTCTGGAGTGGCCCAGTCAGAGTCCTGACCTCAACCTGATTGAAATGCTGTGGCATGACCTTAAGAGAGCGATTCACACCAGACATCCCAAGAATCTTGCTACACTGAGACAGTTTTGTGAAGAGGAGTGGTCCAAAATTACTCCAGATCGTTGTGCAGGTCTGATCTGCAACTACAGGAAACGTTTGGTTGAGGTTATTGCTACCAAAGGAGGGTCAACCAGTTATTAAGTCCAAAGGTTCACATACTTTTTCTACCCTGCACTGTGAATGTTTACATGTTCTGTTCAATAAAAACATGAAAACATATGTTTGTGTTGTATTATTTTAAACAGACTGTGTTTTTCAAATTGTTGTGACTTAGTTGAAGATCAGAGCACATTTTATGACCACTCATGCAAAACTCCACGTAATCCCAAAGGGTTCACATACGTTTTCTTGCCACTGTACTTTACCATTAATATCTTCTGCAATATCACTAATAAAAATATTAAAGAGAATGGGTCCAAGTACTGACCCCTGAGGTACCCCACTGGTAACAAGACCTTGCGCCGAATAAACTCCATTTACCACAACCCTCTGTTGCCTGTCACTCAGCCACTGCCTAATCCATTCAGCAATATTGGAATGCAAGCTCAAAGATTGCAATTTATTGATAAGCCTTCTATGCAGAACAGTATCAAAAGCCTTACTGAAATCTAAATAAGCAATGTCTACTGCACCACCTTTGTCTATTATTTTTGTTACCCAATTAAAAAAATCAATACGATTAGTTTGGCATGATCTCCCTGAGGTAAACCCATGTTGTTTCTGATCCTGTAATCTATGTGTTTTTAGATGTTCAACAATCCTTTCCTTTAACATGGTTTCCATTAATTTCCCCACTACTGACGTAAGACTAACTGGCCCATAGTTCCCCGATTCCTCCCTACTACCTTTCTTGTAAATGGGCACAACATTTGCTAATTTCCAGTCTTCTGGGACGACTCCCGTTAACAAGGATTGGTTAAATAAATCTGTTAACGGTTTTGCTATTACACCACTGAGCTCTTTTAATAATTTAGGGTGGATCCCATCAGGCCCCATTGACTTATTTGTCTTTACTTTAGACAGCTGCTGTGTAACCTCATATGTAAATGTATCTTAAGTGTTTCCTCCTGAGGTCCCTTTCCTTCCTTTTCTTCTGCATAGAATGAACAAAAATATTCATTGAGGCAGTCAGCGAGACTTTTATCCTCTTCTACATACCTTCCTTCCTTTGTTTTTAATCTAACTAATCCTTGTTTTACTTTTCTTTTCTCGTTTATGTATCTAAGAAATGTTTTGTCCCCCTATTTTACTGACTGAGCTATTTTCTCTTCTGCGTGTGCTTTGGAAGCTCTTATAAATTGCTTTGCCTCTTTCTGCCTAATCTTATAGGTTTGCCTATCTTCTTCACTTTGAGTTTTTTTATAATTATTGAATGCTATCTTTTTGTTCTTCACTATTTTGGCCACTTCTGCAGAGTACCACAGTGGTTTCTTCCCTTTTTTGTTTTTGCTAACAAGCCGACAACAAGCTAACAAATCCTGTGGCCTTCAACAATGCCTCCTTTAAATAATCCCATTTCTCCTGGACTCCCTTTAAACTCCTCCAGTCTGATAATGACTCATTCACACAAAATCTAATTTTAGAAAAATCTGTTTTTTTAAAGTCTAAAACTTTTGTTTTTGTGTGGTGCGGCTCCATCCCTGTTCTTATATTAAACCACACTGACTGGTGATCACTAGATCCCAAATTTTCACCTACAATAACGTCTGATATCAAACCTCTATTTGTGAGTATTACATCCAATATGGCCTCTTTACGGGTTGGCTCCTCAACTACTTGTGTTAGAGATAATCCCAGTAGGGCATTTAGAATATTTGTACTCCTGGTGCACCCAGCTATTTTGGTTTTCCAGTTCACATCAGGAAGATTAAAGTCCCCATGATAATAACTTCCCCCCTTCATTGTCATTTTGGCTATTTCCTCAAACAGCAGATTATCTAGCTCTTCTACTTGGCCAGAGGGTCTATAGATCACACCTACACGAGCTACTGTATGATTACCAAATGTTAGCGTAACCCAAACTGACTCTATGTTCACCTCGCTCACTGTTATTTGGTTCGTTTTTATGTTGTTTTTCACATACAGGGCCACTCCTCCTCCTTTCCTACCTTCTCTGTCTTTTCTATATAAAGAGTACCCCAGTATTGTTATGTCCCACTTATTTTTCTTACTGAACCATGTTTCAGTAACCGCCACTAAATCTACTTTTTCAGCTGCCATCATTGCCTGCAGTTCATTGATTTTATTGACTAAACTGCGAGCATTTATAGACACGACTCTGAGCTTGTCATTTTTTACCTCGCATGTTGTTTGCACTCTCAGATTTAGTTTTGGGGGACAATCGGGCAGATTGTTTTTTACCCTTTTGTCCCCCCCTCCTAGTTTAAATATTCCTTTGTGAAACCTTTGAACTTCTCACTGAGAACATATGTTTCTCTATGAGTAAGATGCAAACCATCTTTTTTTTATACAGTTCCTTTCTGCTCCAATTAGATCTATCATGGGACACAAAGCCAAATCCTTGCTCCTGACACTATTCCCGAAGCCACAAATTAAATTCCCTAGTGCGCATCTGCCTATCCTGAATGTTATGCACAGGCAGAACTTCAGAGAATGACACAGTGGACGCAATCTGCTGTATTTCACTTCCAAGAACACAAACATCTTCCTTAATCTCAGAAACCTCATTGCTAGCCAAGTCATTGAACATCCATTTCCCCTTCCTGCTTTGCTTGTTTGACAATATTGAGAATACGTCTGTCTCTACGAGCTGTAGCCCCAGGAAGACATCTCACCAAACCACTACTCTCCAGCTCAACACCTCTTATGATAGAAGGCAATTGTTGCTGGGTGATTCTATCAAGTCCCACCTTTTCCTTTTTGTCCTTGGTTGCAGTCTTGCATACCTTAGGCATAGAGGATGGTGGTTCCTCAACTTTGCTGTCTGAGCTTACTTCCGTCTTACCACTACACTCTGAAAGTGCCTCAAAAGAATTAAGAAGAGCCACAGGCTGTGGGACATGCCTTCTATCCACAACTCTAAGTCTACCAGATCCTACAGTAGTCCATCTGCCGCTCCTAGGAGGCCTCTGTGGCAGTGGCTTTGTAACAGTCGTAGCCTAAATTTGCCTAACAGATAATTTACAAATCTCAGACTTCAAACAGGCAATTTCCTGCTGAAATAAATTGGATCTAAACACAAATGCATGACAGCTATTACACTGGACCAAGCCTGCCATTGTAAAATCAAGGAATGGATATAAAAGAAGCAAAACTTACCTTTTTGTAGGTTTTCTACCTCCTGTCTAACCTCAGACTACCTCCAGAGTATCTCCAGAATATCTCTAAGTGCCTCACTTGGAAGGATTGCACTTAGAAGGGTTCACAAGCTCTATTGATGCCCCAGAACCTACAGGCCCGCACTTTCCAACAGCAATGCCAAGTCCAGTTACCCCCAGTTCAAAGTGAGTCTAGTCAGAGGGATTCTCTGCACCTTCCACCCACTGAAGCTGCACATTGCACTTAAATCTAGTGCTATTTGACTCACTTCTCTACACTTTATGACCTTTTATATTATAATATGGTTGGATAACTATCAAGTAGAATTAATGAAAGATGACATTCATTGGGGATGGCTTGTCTATGACGTGAAAAGTTTTAGGCATTCTTTTGTGTCTTGGGGGACAAAGAGATTATATTAAACTATTAGTGATACCTATTAGTCACCACCGCTGCTTGGAATTTGATAACCATGGGATCTCCTCTCAAATTAATTATTACATAACAGTTAATACCTTGGCCACTTTAACAATGTCTAATTTGAATTATACCACTTAATGTAAATCCATTATACATAACAGATTAGGAATGAGCTTTATGTAACAATGTTGATATTTGAAACAAACCGCATTAACATAAATTTGGCATTCTAGCATGTTTTTTTTAAAGTGACACTTAAATCTGGCAAAATAGCACTTCAGCAATAGAAACAATATATTATTTTCTGCGTACCAGGAGTTAACCACTTCGATACCAAGTGATGTTACAAAAATAAAAACACTGGGCCCTATTCCATAGTTAACTAAAAGGCAGACGCTATAGCGAAAAATTTGTTTGAAGTGGTAAACATTAGTGATTGCTGATTACCGAGCTTATTACAAAGCTTGCGCAGGTGTTGGCACTCAATCGGTTAACGTTTGGCACGAGGCACTAATTTTACACATCAAGACACTACATTTAGCGACGCTCAGTGTAATCAAGGGTGCGTGCACAGCTTTTGACTAGTTTATTCCAATTTCTGGGCTTTTTCATCAAATGATGATGATGATGTTCATCCAGTAAATCAAATGCCGGTACCATGACTGCAACAGAGAGCTGAAGGCCAAGCTGGCAAGGGAGCGGCACAAAGCAAGGAGAACCAGTGGTGGGCCTCCAAGGGTCTACATGTATGCTTACTGGGAGGAGAGGTTGAAGTGGAGAATATCCGAGATAGAAGTGTGGGGCTTTGATCCCAGAGTTGATACCAGAGCAAGGCTTGCAACACCCGAGTGTGAGTAATGCTTTCAATGAATGTGTTCAATGCCATGTATTCTTATTTTAGAACCAGTTGTGTACAACCTTGTGCCCCCCCCGTATTTTTGGACTACATCTTCCATTATGCTCAGCCACTCACTTGCTCAAAAGAGCATCCTTGGAGATGTAGTCCAAAAAGATCCGAAGGTGCAAGGTTGCACAAAAATAATCTAGATCTAATGTAAACTAAAAAGGTTTTCTTTTCCCATGGTTTTCTTCCATGTTTTTTTACTTTTTATTTTCCTCATTTCTTTTGTCAATTTTTAAAAAAGATTTGTTATTACTTGTTTGTTTGCTTGATTTTTTGACACTTTTGTCTGTGTGAACCTTTTCTTACAGTGTTATTCACAGAGCACCGTAATTTCGATTTCATGGACAATTCTGGACATTTTTATACCGACTGAGGAAGGCTTATATTAGCCAAAACGCGTCTCGGTAGACCACGTGTCCAATTTTTAAATTTATATTACCTATATACTTTTAATAAATTCACCTATTTTAACCCCTTACTGGCCAGTCTCTCTCGCTCTATTTCCAAACATCAACTCTGCCATCCATTAGAGGATTACCAGCACACAGGACTGCTAGAGTAAAGAGGTTCTGGGCATTCAACTAAGAAGTGCCCAACGCCACATTTATTGAGCCTATGCACATGAGGCTCCTGGATCGGTGAGTGTAATTTTTACATCCATTATCTCCCATTTTCTTACAATATTATGCTATGGGGGTGCCGTCCCTTGATTCATTTTGGTTTATTTAGTAACCATTGCTGACTAAAGAAGGGCAGTGCCATTCTCTATATGGCCGGAGGCATACATACCTAGAGCCGGGAACATTTAAGGCTCTATGCAAATGTGAGTGGTCTGGAATTATTTGGATATAAGGATTGGGGTCATTTGTTGTTTCTTTCTACACCATTGTTTATTTGTCTTCCTTTTGGTCCACCTTGATAAAGGCTCAGGCAGAGCCGAAACGTCGGGATGATGTATTTTTAATCAATAAAACCTTTTTTACTTTATAAAGACCGTGAGTGTCTCTCCTCATGGAATTTTCTGTATTATATTATGAGAGATTTCTGCACCGGGCATCTACACATTTTTTGGTGAGTGCTATTCCTAGTATTTCATCATTATATATATATATCAAACTACAGGGTTTTTCAGAAAAATCCAATTTTATCGGTCCATAATCATCAACGTTTCAGCTCCTAGCATGGAGCCTTCCTCAGGACAGACATATATTCACAGAAAAACATGCACTGTTTAAATAATCACCACAATTACGAGAATAAGAGCACCATAAGAGCACCAATTACTCACCACCCGGTGTGCAGACGTCTCTGCGTTTTCCCCCTGTCACTGCGCATGCGCCGACCTCTGGCACCGACTACTGACAAGTAATCGCCCTGACAACCCCAGTGCGTACCCAGATCACGGTGTTCTCACCGCCAGCTCCCTAACGCTCGCACAGTTACACCACCAGAGGGTGACAACTGTAAAAAAAACAAACAAAAAACACCACCACCTTCTACTATTACAAGCAGTATATTAAAAACAAAGGGGCAGCTCCTGATTATACTTAATGCTATATAAACAATTTATGCACATCACTGTCATTTACATAGACCCATTATACCCGTCCACATTAGCTGCAATGCCTAATATTTCTGTCAAAAATTTCATCATTTTTTTTTTCTTTGTTATGTTCTACACATGTTGTTGGGCTGGATGCATTTGGTGGTTGCAGCCAACCCTTCGGGGAATAGGCGTGACCCCACCCCTCCTGCACTATGTATGTTTCAATGTACTTCCAGCCAGGTCATCCCTGCAGCAAGACTCTGCTCTGTGTCTTTGTTTTGATCCCAAAGTGGATTTTGTTTCTGGGGGAGCATAAATAAAGCCCCACCAGTCTACCTCATGTTTGACAACAGCATGAGCAGGTATGGTTTGCTATGTAGCAGCCTGTGGTTTCATTTTGGTTAGGACTCACCCTTATAGAGGTGCCGTGACATTGGCGGGCGAGCTAGTCTTATAATGGCCATTAATAAGAAACCAAACCTCTAATTGTGTTTAGTTTCACACGGTATAATTGGAGTAAGCGCAGATGAAATTTTTTTCTTTGTTATGTTCTACACATGTTGTTGGGCTGGATGCATTTGGTGGTTGCAGCCAACCCTTCGGGGAATAGGCACGACCCCACCCCTCCTGCACTATGTATGTTTCAATGTACTTCCAGCCAGGTCATCCCTGCAGCAAGACTCCGCTCCGTGTCTTTGTTTTGATCCCAAAGGGGATTTTGTTTCTGGGGGAGCATAAATAAAGGCCCACCAGTCTACCTCATGTTTGACAAGCAGCATGAGCAGGTATGGTTTGCTATGTAGCAGCCTGTGGTTTCATTTTGGTTAGGACTCGCCCTTCTAGAGGTTCCGTGACGTTGGCGGCGAGCTAGTCTTAATGGCCATTAATAAGAAACCAAACTTCATATCATTTTAATATTTGACCGCAGGGTCCAACCCTGCACTCTTCCACAATACCACAGAGGGGTTACGGTGTGACGGCACTGTTGCTGACACTAATGGCCCAATTTTAAAGCACCTATTGTTACTTTCATCCAAAGCCTACATAAGGTTCACCATAATTTAGACAAAAAAAATCACAAAACTTGTTCTGCATGTCCTAAAATGTCTCTTCTTTTCATACAGGCTGCCGCCCCAAGCAGTTGTTTATGAATAGATTAAAGGAAAACCATTTACCGTCATTTGAAATGTCATTTTTTTTTTTAAATGTTTCTATACATCCTACAAATCCGCCACTTCACGGGCAGGTTATGGGGAACTCCTAGGCACAATATTTGAAGGAATTTTTCGTTTTTATTCTTAATCTTTATTTCATGGAATACTCACTGTTCCTTTAAAAACATTTTTTTTTAAACTTTTTGTCCTTGTTTCCCGTCCCCCAGGGCACTACCCGGACCCCCATACACCTTTAATGGCAAATATCTTGCATATATGCCCTCTTGGAGGGCACTCTAAAAATTTTACTTTCGAGTCCCATTGACTTGCATTGAGTTCGGTTCGTGTTCGAGTTCGAACTCGAACTTTTGAAATTGTTCAAGTTCGAATGCGAACCGAACCCGGGGGTGTTCGGCTCATCACTAGCTGTGTCAAGGTGAAGAGAATGATCTGGCAAGGTGTGTATACTCCCCATGTGATTTAAACCCCTTTCTGCCACGAGACCTGATATGCTGTCCTAGGAGCGGGTGGGTCTAAATGTCATGGGACAGCATAGCAAGCCCTGCTGGCTCCCATTGTATGTCTCCCAGCCCATGCGCCAATCCATCATTGACTGTCGCAGGACTGTCTGAACTCAGGCCGTCCCCGGCAGCCATTGACGTGTGCAGCGGGTAGGCAGGGGGAGACAGGTCGGAGAAGTTCTTGAAGAGCTGCAGGGCCTGATATGTCACCCCGTGGTTTTGAGGCACGCCTCCTGGCCACAACACCCTCGACAGCAAGGGATTAAGTGACAGCTGGGATGTCTAAGACCAGGAGAGCATTGTGTGTTGATTTGTTTTATTTTTTGGTTCTTGCAGCAGGTTTTTCCCACCTGTTGGTAATCAGGTTAATAAATGTTTCCTGCATGGGAGAAAAACAGAGAGAGAGAGCAAGGTAGGCAGATTGAAGGCAGGTAGGCTGGCAGATTGAAGATCACAGCAAAAATAACAGAAAAAGATTCTTGGAGAGAATGGGAAAGGTTGGAATATTTTTATTAGTTCTCCCAAAATAAGGGATGTTTTTATTCATTTTTGTTATGTTTTTCTTGATTGCTAAATGTTACTGCAATAAACTGAACTGCATAAAGAGACTGTATGGGATATGATTGCCATAGAGGACTGTGCTTTGGAACTCTGTGACGGTGCTGGATCATACGCAAAACGAAGGCGCCACGAACACAGCCAGCAGGGAGCCCCAACCAACCGTCTCCACGAGGTCACCACCATGCATGGACGCCGCCGGCCCCAATATTGACTGAACAAAAAAAAGGGTAGGACCTCAAGTGGAGTGAAGTGCAGAGAAGTTTATTCGGGTACAGCAGACCCCATCAAAGTCAGTGATGTTTCGACCCGAAGGTCTTAATCATTATAAACTTCTCTGCACTTCACTCCACTTGAGGTCCTACCCTTCTTTTTGTTCAGGTGCTGGATCATAGTGCTAAAACTTTCAGGCACCTTCTAGAGCCCAAATGCAAAAACAATACACATGCATCAAATTAATTTCATTTGCATTGTTAGAGAATAGCCACAGATTGTGTTAACATGATCTCAGATTGCTGAGTCACCTAATGCTGATCATGAGTACATTGTCATGTTAGTGAAGGGCTTAATCGATTTGTTTTTGCAGACCTGCAGACTTGATTGTGTTTCTTATCAGGAAATCCTGGCATTTAATCTCATTGGGCCACTTCATAATGCTGCGCCCGCAAGCGGCTACGCATCATTCCGCCGGGACCCCTCGAACCCGGCATATAAAAAAATGGCGAGCATCCAGCACAAGAGACGCTGCCGTACGGCCAGAGGAGCCGAGAGCTCCCAACGTCCCAGGTGGACATTTTTGTTGCTTTGTTCAGTGCCGAGGGATGAGGGGACCGAGATGAGCTGGAAAGAGAGGGAGATTTTGTCTCGAAACAATGAATGGTTATTTAACTAAATAGATAACATGTAATCATTTGGCAAGGCTTTTTTAATGATTTAAAGAGTTGATAGTAGCTATACTATGTTAACAGTACTATTGAACACAACCAGAATAACCCTACACGAGTCAATGTACTAATCAACAAATTGCACTTTAACTAGCATTTTATCACAGCAATCATAATAATTTATATTCGCATAACAGAGAGTCTAGTTTTGCTGGAACAAAAAGAATGAAAATAATTGGGAAATAAAAAAACAGTTGTTAAAGTGAAACCATAATTATGGCGGAAGAGCACTAAAATCTACTACTACGTAAACTGATGGCATATGGCCAATCTTGTTAAATCAATGAATTGTTTAACATACCATAATGGTTAAGAAACGTGTTTGCATTTTATAAACTTGTATTTTTCAAAATTCTATAAATGGCTCATAAAATACACGCGAACGCCACTAGAGGATCCAGGCAAACGTACTGAAAACTATGTGCGGAACCTCCCCAGCTTCAACACCAGTGCACTGGCTCAATGCAGTGAGGCTGGCATCATGGAGGCTGAAGAAACGTCAGACCCACAAGGTGAAAATGCTAGTCCTTCAAAGACACATGTAACCTGGGATGTCAGCAGCCACAGCAGTCATCCACACGCCAGTATGCAGATGGATGCACTACGACAGGCTCACAATTCAGGTGTGCTCACACGAAGAGACACAACTTCCCATACAAACCAGGAGACCTCAAACACCAGCACCAAAGAGGAGACGATCACAAGACCCTCCTAGGGAACCACAGCAACATGAGACCAACAGTACAGGATCCGGCGTGACATGGTACAGACGGGATTCACCAACTTCGATGACTGTTCAGAGAATTATAGAATATGGAAGCTTACATTCAAGGATGCTATCCAGGATCTGGGCTTCTTTGCCCTTCTCTCTCTTCTTGAATTTCATTTGCGAAGCACCTGCATAAAGAACGATCCCAGCTTCATTGTGGGTACACAAACCACATCCAGTACAAGCAGTCTGAGGTACGAGACACCAGTGGCGGGACATGCCAATGCAATAACATCCATCTCAGATCAAAGGACAGAGCTGTTCCGCACAACCTATTCAAGCCCTGACCAGTCGGTGGCTGGACACCAGAAAAAGAGGGACTTCAACAAAGAGCGGCCCATACATACAAGACTACACCCGCTCATAGGATGCATTGGGTTCAGGATGAAAACTATAGAGGAGCACAAAAACTTACTCCGGCAGTTAGGGGTTTGCTTTAAATGCTGTGCTTCTACAGGACACCTATCCAAGGAGTGTAAGGAAGCCATAAAATGCAAAGAGTGTAACAGTGACAGGCATGTGACAGCCTTAAACACAGAGACATTTAAGCCTAAAATAGTTAAGAAATCTAACCTTGTGACAAGACAGGGCAGGGAGGAAGAAGAGGCTAGTACGCCTCAAATATCGGTAATAGATTGTGTTCCAAGATATGCCTTGTATATATTTATTTATTTATTTATAAAGGATTTTACCAGGAAGGATACATTGAGATTTCTCTCGTTTTCAAGTATGTCCTGTATGTCCTTGTATCAGTACACCCAGAGGGACAACCCGAAAGAGCTATAAGAGTGTATGGTATCATCGACGACCAAAGCATCCGATCATTGGTCAGGTCCGAATTCTTTAATCTGTTCAACATACAAGATAAAGCACCCCCTACACGTTCCGGACATTCGCAGGGCAAATACAGACTACAGGAAGGAGAGTAAACGACTATATTGTATGTTCCTTGGACGGCAAGGAAGAGTTGTCACTCTCCACATTCATTGAGTCTAATCACATGGCGGAAGATAAGAGCGAAATCCTGATGCCAGATTGGGCACGATACCACCCTCATCTCAAGGCGACAGCTGATCGCAATCCACCATTTGATGAAAGTGCCCATATCTTGTTGCTATTCAGCAGAGACATCTTGAGAGTCCATAAAGTCAGTGAACAACAGAATGGGAAACCTAATGCCCCATGCGCCCAAAGGCTTTATCTAGGATTGCTGATAGTAGGCAAAGTATGTATCATCAAGGCACGCAGACCAGTCAATGTGAAAGCCCTACGAATGAACTTGCTGGAAAATGGAGAGATTAGCACTAATCAGACACCAAAGAAAGTAAAGAAGAAAAAGCAAAAAGCAAGTAAAACTGCATCTATAGAAGATCAACAGACACCTTCTCTTGAAACACAGGTTAATGGCAAAAAGTGTCAGAAAACCTAAATCAAAGAAGAAATTCACAAATGCAGTCAAAGATGTTGCAGAATTTGCTGACTATTGCAAACCTTCTCCCAAAGAAAGGAAAGAAGACTCATCGGCAGTCACCGAAGAAAATGATTCACACCAATGGTACCACGTGACCACAGATCAGAGCACTGCGGGGATTGCGACTACATCAGTGCCTGCAGTGCAAATGAAGGATGCATCGTGGCTTGCAGAGCCAGTGTTCCTGGGACAGGCAAATGGCATGGTGTCAGTCTTGTCTGGTGACTCTGGATTTATGGATCCCGAGAGAGATTTTGGGACAAGACTTTTGACTTGAGTATCTGCAGATCCAGAATCACCGGGCATTTTGGCCCCAGCAATGCTTCTTACACAGAAGAGGGAAGTTATCCCCACTCCAGTCAGGGACATCAATTCAAAGGACTTGTATAAATTCCAAAGAGGATTACAACAAAGAAAAGGACTGATCACCTATTCTCCGATGCATGGTGCTGCACTCAGCTATCCTGAATGGTGCATCCATCAAACACCGATTGCTGGAAGAGACTTGAAGAAAGCAGTTCCAGAATGTTATTGCATTGTTGTGTATATTCGATGTATGTGTTACTTCAGGGTTTAAAATTTCAAGTCCCTAGCTACTAGCCAGGCCTTAAGAGTTACTCACCAGTAGTTGCCTCATATAACCCCTATCCTGCCTTGCCTGCGTCTGCATTGCCACTCGCCCTCATGTAATTTCCGCTCGCCAAATGCGAGCAGAAATTTTGAGGCCTGTGTTACTTTGTGCCTCACATGTACCACATAGTTAAGTATAGTGATATCTACAGATACCAGACGGGGAGTGTCATGGAAATAGATTCCTTACTTGTTTTTCTCTTGTGTTTTTACTTAAAATGGATTATTCCACTCTCACTGTCTAACATAGTTTGGCCCAGCTCCATTTTCCTGCTTCTGCAAGCAGCTATTCCAGTTCCTCTGAGGCAGTTCAGCAAGCATCTGTCGGTACCAGGTGATTGCATCCCTTTTTTAACGCCCCCCCCCATAACAGAGCACACCAGAGATGCCCTCTCTATCCATGCCCCCCATTCCAAGGTACACCTGAGAAGTCCTCTCTGTCTATAAAGCCACCTCTGTTACTTTCCCAATAAAGTGAAAATACAAAGGACTTTGTGTGCTTTCAAAAAGGGATGAGTTAAAGCTATCTGACTTCAATCATACCCTACATGTGACATTCACTTCTCGCACATGACCCTGGGCTTCCAGAATAATGGGCACAATTCCAAGGTTGGCATTAAGCTTAGCATTTGAGACGCACAACGGCAGATGCTATTTGCTAGATTTTTTAATGTCCTATTACAACTTTGTCGTTAAAGGAGACATTAACATCCTAACGTCTCGCTACTTGCATTCATTTACTGTACTTTGCATCTCCTATACTTAACATGGTATGTGCAAGTTGTTAACAAGTGCAAGAATGCGACTTATTCCAAAGTGTCACTAAAGTTAACGTCTAGGTTACAAACCAGGGCAATATAACACCTCTCAAAAGTTGGCATTAATCACATAATGACACGTTAAAGCTGGTGTTTAAGCAACTCAATTATTTGAACCTGTGAAGGAGAAACCTGTGGATCTAAGAAAAAAAAACAAATCAGTACTTTAATACCCAGTGCAGCATGCAGTGCATATATTCTGCAGTATGTGCTATGATCCTGCCAAGTCATATGTGCCCATACAGGTGCATAACACATGCATACAGGGCACAGCTCATTCCCTGGCCAACATGTCTACAAGGATACGTCCCTATATGAGTGGCGTGTCACACCATAACATATACTCGTCACTATTCAACATGAGTAACGTAAAGGGCACAGACAAACATTTCACAATACTTATGCCCAGGGGTCAAGTCCTGGGAAAAAAAGTGAGGGAACTCACCCATGAATTCCACAACCCCTATTACCTGAAGACAAAATATATATATATCACGAGTATAGCAGTGCGTGGTGATACCATTTTTATTGGGTTAACTTTACATATAAAAGACAAGCTTTCAAGAGTGTAAACTGGAAACTATACTGATCAGTGAAAGGTACCACTACGTACAGGTATACTCGTGATTGTGGCAACTGGACTAACGCAATATATATATATATATATATATATATATCCAGGCACAGACCCCCCCCCAGAATTATATACACAGCGCTGAACCCCCAGAATAACATACACAGCACTGAGCCCCAAGAATAACATAATAACATGCACAGCACTGAGCCCCCATAATAATATACACAGCACTGAACCCCAAGAATAATATGCACAGCACTGGTTGTATGGATATATTTTCCCCAGTTCACATGGATATAATTGCGCCCAGCTCACATGGGTATATATTGCCCCAGCTCTCATGGATAATGCCCCCCCCAGCTCTCATGGATAATGTCCCCCAGCTCTTATGGATAATGCCCCCCAGCTCTCATGGATAATGCCCCCAGGTCTCATGGATATTGCCCTCCCAGGTCTCATGGATATTGTCCCCCCAGGTCTCATGGATATTGCCCCCCCCAGGTCTCATGTATACTGCCCCCAGGTCTCATGGATAATGCCCTCCCAGGTCTCATGGATATTGCCCCCCAGGTCTCATGGATATTGCCCCCCAGGTCTCATGGATACTGCCCCCCCAGGTCTCATGGATACTGCCCCCCCAGGTCTCATGGATACTGCCCCCCAGGTCTCATGGATATTGCCCCCAGCTCACCTCTGCTTCTTCTTCTGCTGCTGCTGCTGCCGCACATTGCTGGCGGCCGCGTGTTTCCTGCTTCAACGCCGCTGACAGGAAGTGAAGCCGAGCGGCTCCACTTCCGGTCCGCGGCCGTTCTAACAGGATGCACGCGGCCGCTGGCAATGTGTGGCGGCCGCCTGCTCAAGCGTTCGGGCTCGGGCCACAGCGGGAACGCTGTGTTCCCACAGCATTCCCGCTGTGGGAGAAGTGCGGGAAAGGGATTTAGGGGTTATTATTTCAGAGGATCTAAAGGTAAGTAGTCAATGTAATAGAGCAGCAGGAAATGCTAGCAGAATGCTTGGTTGTGTAGGGAGAGGTATTAGCAGTAGGAAAAGGGAAGTGCTCATGCCACTGTACAGAGCACTGGTGAGACCTCACTTGGAGTACTGTGTGCAGTACTGGAGACCGTATCTCCAGAAGGATATAGACATCTTAGAGAGAGTTCAGAGAAGGGCTACTAAAATGGTGTATGGCTTGAAGGAGAAAAGTTACCAGGAAAGGCTTAATGATCTTAACATGTACAGCTTGGAAAAAAGACGAGACAGAGGAGATATGATAGAAACATTTAAATACGTAAAGGGAATCCACAAGGTAGAGGAAGGGAGTATATTTAAAAGGAAGCAAAGTAGCAAAACAAGAGGACATAGTCTTAGATTAGAGGGGCAAAGGTTTAAAAGTAACATCAGAAAGCATTATTTTACTGAGAGGGTGGTGGATACATGGAACAGTCTTCCAGTTGAAGTGGTAAAGGCTAAAACAGTAATTGAATTTAAACAGGCATGGGATAGGCATAAGGCTATCCTAAACAAAAGATAAATCCAGGTAAAGTATCATGTAATTGGGCAGACTAGATGGGCCGAAAGGTTCTTATCTGCCAACATTTTTCTATGTTTCTATGTTCCCGCTCGACTCGAGCCCTGCTTATGCCCTAAGAGAATTGTAATACACCCGTACATTTCATAAAATTCATTAAAGGGATATGCATGTGTAGAAAAAAAAAATTATATTGACATTTAAACACTTTTATACCTATAGACAAACTAGAATAAATCAATAAAAGTTTTAAAAATGTGGAATTTTTTTTTTATTTTCTTGCTTTAAACTCTGTCTTTTCATCTTCTCCAGCAATGCCCCACAGCTAGGGGTGTTTCTTCAGCTCATACTTCCTGAATATTCCCCGCCCACTACTCCACCAATCAAAGCTTCACATGAACTACATTTCTTGCTCTATCTTGCCTACAGCCCCCATGCACCCCACTACTTCACATACTCAGCCATTACCCTCACCTAGTGTGTCACCCCTCTCCTCTTAGATTGTAAGCTCTTGGGCAGGGTCCTCTCTCCTACTTTTCTGTGTGTTTAATGTGTATGGACATTTGTTATTCTGCCTCTCACATTGTACAGCGCTACGGAACTTGCTAGCGCATTTTAAATACCTGTGACTGTATGAACTAACACAAGCTGTGCAGCTCAGGACCTCAGACTGGGGAAACTGAGGAACTGAATATTAGCATCACTGCAACTGCGAAAGCAAAAAACACTCACCTGCTGACTCACTCACACACAGACTCACTCACCCACTGACACGCTTACTTGCGTTCTTTCATTGTTTACATACTCACTGTCTCACTCAAAGTCCCTCACACAGTCACTCCCTCTCACACTCTTTCTTGTGCACGCTCTCTCTCACTGCACCTTTTATTTTGCTTTCTCTGCTTTATCTTGCTGTCATTACCGTTTCTTGCTGTGTCTCTGTGCTTTTCTTTGTTGTCCCTCTCTCTGCTGTCTCTTTTTCTCCCTGTGTGTATGGATTTCTTTCCCTCCCGGTCTCTGCAGTAGCTAAGGGTGAAAGTTCAGCCCCGCCCTCCCCTCAGCTCACAGTGCAGCAGGGAGGAGGAGCAACTCAGTTGCACGTGCCCAGTGCTTTTATGTATACCAAAGTATACACACTGTTTGGTTAGTTCAAAGTGCCTCTTGAAGTGGGCGTGGAAATCAGAATAGAAAGAAAAGCAGGTAAATATAAATAATTATCATATTTACTTGCTTTTTATGTCACCTGAATGAGACTACTGACTCATTCAAAAGGCATAGCATGATTTTAAAAGCACACTAGCAAAATATGCATGCCTCTTTAAGCAATAAAGACATGTAATGGGTACAACACAAAAATTTTTTTGCTTTTGCTAAATAAACATCATTCAAAGAATGCTATGTGAATGGATTTACTCATGAAATAACAGTGAAACCATGTAAAGGAACAGAAAAAAACATAAATAACATTAATAGTAATAAAAGAAAGTAGGATGCATGTACACAAATAATTAAGGATCACATCAGTCTAAACTGAGTAATTAAGTATGACTGATGAACACAATCATATTGTTAACGTCATTAAGGCAGCATGTGAAAATAGGTTAGAACATACTTTATGAATCCTTATAGAAGGAAACCGTAAAGCTGATATGTCAGCATCGCATCAGTATAGTTGCCCATAATGAATAGAATGTCATCGCATGAAAAAACTCACTGTAAACGCATATTACTTGGTCAATCTGACACAGATTGGGATCAATACCCACATTACATATTGTCATTATGGAAGTGTTAAAATTATAATTGTCCAGTTGGGTGTGCACCATGGTCTTAACATGAATGTATGTAAGACATTAATAAGGCCTCCTGCTATTTAAATGTAAACAGACATAATAGAGGAATTAATTCTGAAGTGTACATACACCATCTGTACATGTTTGAGAAACTTAAAGCTGTAGGACCATATGGGTAACAGCTCCTAAACAATTAAAAATCATTACCTCAAATATGAGAAGGACAATTCCAAAAATATAACGTAATGTGTAACCGAAGACCCCTCTATCTTTGTGCCCTCACTCTCCTTGGCACCCTTGCCCACACTATACATGGCCTCACTGTGTGTTGAAGCATCGCTGCTAGCCTCCTGCCAAGGGACTGTGGACCAATGTGGCATAGCCAACTCTAACGGACAGTGGGCATAAGTGGACCATGCCAAGTGGGGGTTAATGTTGTTATATGTCTTGGTAAACTGGGCACTAACGGCTGCCCTGACCTAAAACGGGGGCGCTAAGGATAAAAAATAGGCGTACGCTAATCTCCCCTTAGCATATTCATTTTCCCAGTGGATTATGAGGCAGGCACTGAGGCTAGCATCCTGTCCAGTAGTGACCACTAGGCTCCTGGATGCTCGGGAGAGTGCTAAAGCGCCTTCCCGAGCATCCCCTCCATGGAGTCAATAGAACTCCATGGAGGCTTCTGCTGCCAGGTCACATGACCAGCAGGATCTTGCCTCACGTGAGATCCAGCAGGTCGGCGGAGTGATCATGGAGAGCCACTGGGGACTTCCCCCCCCCCCAGTCTCACTTTGCTCCCAGTAGCCAGAAGCGGTGGTTCATCCCGCCATTCTCGCCACGTGAAGTGAGTATTTCATTTTTTGGGGTTTTGAGCTGCAGGTAACGGATTCTGCAGCAGAGGTCCAATAAATGATAATAAAAAGGGCTGCTACAGAAAAAAGAAAAAACAAACAATTAAAAAAAAACTGAAAACAAATTCGCAAAAAAATACCGAAAAATGCCTAAAAGATCCTAACAAATCTATAAATAAAGAGACTGTTTACTGCAGAATATTATAATCAACGGTTTTATTAGATATTGAATTAAAACTAATATTTTTAACATTGAAGCCTATGGGATGTGCCTGAAGTGAATAAACCTGTTGAATGAAACCACCGAGCAGCAGGGCAATTCAGCAACTTTTCACTGTTGGTTTTTGTTCTCTGAATAGACGAAGCATTGCTTCTCTATGGGGATTTCACTGCCCTCGAACAGGCACCGAACAGGCACCGTATGTGCAAGCAATTCGCCAACATTTGGCGAACTGCCTGCTCTCTGAATAGCCGAATGGCCAGGAAAGGTAACCAAACGCTGAATTTCACTGTTCGGTTAGCCTTCGGCCACAATTCGGTTCTCTTTGAATAACCCTGCTGGTGTATAGGTGTTGTGTGAGTGTGTCATATGTGTCAATTTCTCAGGCCTACATGTATGTGAAATGTGTGTATAGAAATGTGAGGTGGATGTAAATGTAAGAAAAGGTATTGAAAAAAGAAACCTCCTGACTGCACTCACCAACTATGCTAGCACTATCACTATCGTTCTGACAACAGCTGTCACGTCTCTCTCAATCCTGCCACTCGACCATTCAGCGTGTTTTATCGTGCGAACGGCACACGATTTATAACTCGTTTACGATAGAGGTCATTCGAGGACAGGATTTTGCACAGAACGTCCACCTCTTCCACTGGAGGTGGAACATCTCTCTTAGAAAACTCAGCGACTCTTTAAAATTTAAACTTCTCAATGTGCGCTTAGCTTGGAATACTAATGGCCAGACGCTAATCGCTAACGGCTGGCACACGATTTTCCGATTAGCATCTAACTTTTAGGCCCGCGTCAGACGAATGCAGTGATGACGTCCGTGTCGCCGCACAGTTTAACGTCCGTCATAGCATAGAATCATGGTCAATAGAGACCCACACACGAAGTACGTGTGCACTGAGGTGCGCACGCACCACGCAGGTGGCATCGGACACAATTTAGGCAAGAACGTAAAACCTGTAGGACGGACGCGCAGAGTGCGTCACGTCCGCATAGCGTTCTGTGTGCGTGATGACACGAAGTCAGACGTTGCGCATTTGCGACGTCCAGCACCTTGATGCACAAAATGGCTTTTCATATAATTTTCCAATTTGTATCATTTTTTTATATTAAATTTGCTTCCCATAATTCCCTTTTTTTTCTATGTCCGTCAAGAAAAACAGATTGTGTGGTGTCTACAGTATCTTCCGTCAGTACGACTGTCCATTGTGCACGCACGCAGAGTGCGCTCAGACTACGTTCATCTGACATTAGTCATAATGCCAACCTCGGAATAGGGCCCCATATGTTTTGTAATCTGGTATGAAATAAAGAATTAGCATTTTAAAACAGCAATTGCAATCAAAAAGATAACTGCTTAGCATATATTAATTTGTACATCAATCAAACATTATGTCTCTCATGATAATTAAACAGCACATTTAGAAAATGTGATGATTAAGCTGCAGGTGTACCATTTAAATGACACATTTCAATAAACTCTGCTATTTTGTTATTTTTCCATTTGTACATTTTTTGCAACATGTTGTAAACTTTGGCTTAAACTGTATAACACATGCCTTTATGTATGGTGATGTGACTAGTATTTCCATACCATAATTTTCAAGCTCCGTTTGCAAGCAGCTGGAAAATTACATAGATTAAGTTTTCCTAAACAAATAATCACACGCCAAGTGTCTTTTTCGTACTTTATAGTTTTATTGAACTATTGACACGTATGAGAAATTAAAAATGTAGCATACAACATAACAGGAAGCAGTGCAACAAATTAACTCTTTCAAAACCAATAAATGCCCTATTCTAGCTCAACAAGCCTTTATGTATTCGCTACCTCCTATTCCCATATCCAATATGAACCAACCGCTGTATTAGCAGCCATACTCATAACTGATTAAAGCAGCAACTCAACCCCTTCACTACCAAGTAATTTTACAAAAAACACTGTCCGGATTCAGCAGTTTTTTGGAAAATAGTTTAACTTTAATAATACACTAAAACATAATTGGTTGAAATTCCCAATGTATGTGTCGCTCTAATAATCCAATTCGACAAGCAGAAGTTGCTATATTTTGCCAAATAGTTTACTGCACCTGGGGCACCATGCTGAAACAGCTGGGGATCCGTGTCTTACAGGGTTATCCAGAGAGCACCGAAATGTTGCTGACATTTTGGTGCACTTTCTTCCCCGCACTTCGGAGCGATTCTAGTTCGCCAACTCTGGAGGTGTATTCAAGTACAACCGCAGGGTACCTGGAGTTCAGGGAAAACCCACCGCAAACCTGAAGAACACTCGCCGAACACTCACCGAAAACCGGCAAAAACCACGCCGAACACGCTGACGAACGGGGTTAAAAAAACAAACCCCAGTACGCTTGAAAGTTTCAAAATTGAAATGCTGTGTTTTTTTAACCTCCCTGGCGGTCTAATAATTTTCAAAATTTTGTGTCTAAAAGCATCTAAATTTTTTTTTAAAGGAAACGTGTTTTTGTACATAGTTAGCCTGTAATAATTAGGAATCACGCACTGAAATCCGTAAAATCAAGAGTCCTTACTGGTAAAATCCTTTATAAATAAATAAATTAATTAATGAAAAAAAAATAGTAAATACACGGAGTCCGATAAAGTTTGAAACACGACATAATAATTTATTATCCCAAAAAATAATTATCCAAAATAATGCAAATTAATGATATTCAATAAAATACAACAAAAAACACTGAAATCTGTCTGAGAACAAGGGTGAGACGATGTATGGTCTATTTCTTATCCTGTACTGCCACCTAGTGGCCGTTCATAAACATAGCATTTTGTATTCAGTGTTTATTATGAATGAAATTTGCTGCGGTCCAGCCCCCCTGCACCATGTGACTCGCAGGGAGCCTTCCAGGAAGCAGCTCGCCGCGATCACACTGCGGGGACAGCGAGGGAGCCAGGAGGAGGTGAGTAAACATCCAGCCCGAGTGTGGCTCCGGTTACCGTTCGTGGTAGTGAAATTTAACCCAGAGTCACACTCGGGAATACCGCCAGGGAGGTTAAAAAAACTACTGAACGAAAATGTCTGGAATTTACATATAAGATCCAATGAATGATAATAAAATGGTCTGTTACAGAAAAAATTGAATCACTATAAAAAAAAACATTAAAAAAAGTTGCTGAAAAATATTCCAAAAAATGCCTCAAATATCCTAAAAAAATCAATAAATAAAGAGGCTTTTTACTGCAGATTAAAACAATAAACGGTTTATTGGAGATTGAATTAAAATGGAAATATTTTTAACATTGATGGCTATGGGGTTCGCCTGAATAAACCTGCCGAATGAAAACACTGAACAGCAGGGCATTTCAGCAACTTTTCACTGCTGTTCAGTGTTCTCTGAATAAATGAACCATTGCTTCTCTATATTTGGGGAACTGCCTGCTCTCTGAATAGCCGAATGGCCCCAAAATGTCACCATAGACTGAATTTCAGTGTCTGGTTACATTTCGGCGACATTTCGGACCTCTCTGTATAACCTTACAGACACAGTTTCCCACTATTTCATGCAATGTTTCCCAATGTTTTAGCACCTTGGGTCTCATGTGCAAGGTGTTAAAACGTTCGGCAAACTGTCTGCAACCCAAATGCAATGATACAGCATACTCCTGATAGTGTTAACATTATTATTATTATCATTTATTAAGCGCCAACACATTCCGCAGCGCTGTACAAGGTGCAATGGGTAAAGACAGGACAACTCTACAATACATACAGGAGACAGGTCAGTATTCCTGCCAGCAGACACAGGAGGATTTGAGGACCCTATTCCCGTGAGAATTTATAATCTAGATGGTGAGGGGATTAGAAACAGTAGTGGGGGCTGCAGTGATGAGTTAGTGCAGGGAGAGATGAGGACTGTTTTTGGGTCGGTCGGATGTCTTGTTACGGAGTCAGCTGGTGGGCTTCCCTAAACAGAAGGGTCTTTAGGGAGCGTTTAAACAAAGCCAGATTTGGGGATCTTCGGCTGCTGTGTCAACTGCTGCTGATTATGTAAACACAATCACAGTTGTGAAAGGGTCAATACTGGCAAAAGGAGAGTATGGTACTCAAAATAAAATTGCCTTGTGGGTGGGTCAAGCAGGTGGAACTTAAAAACTCCAAAAACATGAAGAAAGAGTTCACATTGATGTTTTATTAAAACCTATAAAAGCAAAAAGAAAGTGAATGCGTATTTTTAAGCTGGGTAAAATAGGCACTCAGCATACTGAAAAAAATGTCATAAAGCTTTGTTACATATTCAATGCGCTTTGATAATCATCATTATATATGTCAGATAGACGGCTGTTGTTTTCTCCTGTTTTAAAGTTAAAATAAATTCTAAAGTGTGCTTCATCGTAAAGCGCATTGATGGCAGGAAACGTATCATCATGTGTTGACAAGAAATTATAGCTTGACATAGCACATAAACTTGATGCTTTCAAGATTTTTTATTTATGAAATCATTGCATTTGCTGAAATCTTTGTACTAGGAAGATCACATCCTTTCTGAAAGCGTGTGACTCTTCAGTAACAGTAACAACACTTTAACCAAAATATTTTTCTTTTTGCCTGTGGGTTACTTATCACAATTGTAGAACTTGAAAATAAAAAGCAGATACATTTAAGCAAAGCTCTCTGTATGGATAAAATGGAATTCTTTACTTGACTATAAAACTTTGCCTGTTCCTGATAGGGGGTGGTTAAATGACCTAATGTCTATTCTTAGTTATGTCTGTGGTTTCTCCTCCTTAAATTGATTATCCAGTCATTTTCTTTTCTTAACCAATTTCCAGCAATGGAAAATAAACATTGCACACTTCTGTGTTTAGCCATGTATCCGATAAAGATCAAAAATAAATAGTAACTTCATTTACTTCTTAGTGGCACATGAGGGAAGAAATGTGTTATTTATGCTCTCCAAGAGACCAATGCAATTACCAATGAAACATTGCAACCTAGGATAACACAATGCTGAAATGAAAGGCAGTCGTCGTAATAGCAATGTCAGCATTATAAAAGTATTATAATGAATAATGTCAATACAGAGGGAGGAATTAGGTGTTCCTACTTCAATAATGATGTGGGGTGTGGGAAAGTACCCCAAACAATAAACCGTCAGTGTAGTGTTAGGGAGCGTTAACAAGGGTGGGGGATTGGAATTCATGGATTTAAGGGATTATTCACTAAATCCCGTTGTGTGAGTCCATAGCACTTCCCGAAGACTTGTAGGCAAGCTTTTGGGATAGTGCAGAGCTGGTGGAGGACTTTAGGAAATTTTAAATATGGTATTTTTATTGTTAATATCGACAGCAAGTGAGAATACAGAGCAACCTGGGAATCACTTATTATTTTCTGGCAGCCTTAACATTACGTTCCTCTACAAAGTAGGGATGCAGCAATACTGGTATTGGTATTAGTGCCAAAACTGGGCATTTGTACAAGCAGAAGACTTGCTTACCAAATGGAATTTGAGAAATGGGGCAGGCTGTTAGAATATTGTAACAGCATTCTGCCAAGTTCCCTGGCTGGCTGCGTTCCAGTGGACTGACGACAGCGTGTGTAGTTTATAATGTGGCTCTGGGACCTGAGATTTTTCAAGCAGCCTTGTAAGATCCCTCAAGAGAGCAGTCACAAGTCCCAGTGCCACGTTATAACTGACTAATTAGAGCACTCTGACAGGTGGCTCCAGTATGTCTGAAGTGTGTGTGTGTGTGTGGTCTATACTTGTGTCTGAGGTCTGGGTGTGTGACTGAGGTCTGGGTGTGTGTCAGAGATCTTGTTCTGTATCAGAGGTCTGGGCATGTGTCAGAGGTCTGGGGATGTGTCAGAGGTCTGGGTCTGTGTCAGAGATCTGTGCATGTTTCAGAGGTCTGGGCATGTGTCAGAGGTCTGGGTCTGTGTCAGAGATCTGAGTCTGTGTCAGAGGTCTGGTGTCAGGACCCCTGTCTGGAGCCCTCCAGCACCCCATGTAAAGCCCGCCGCAAATGCAAGAAAGGCAAACCTGGTGTTGCGTTGTCCTGAGTGCAGGGCAGCACTTTCTTGTACCAACTTTGTTCACAGCACTGCAGGCCTAACAGGTGCCTCTAATCACCAGACTGTTTTCCTACTTAAGGGTGGAGGCTGGAGCACCCAGAAGGCAATGCTTCTGCATTAGTTTCACTAAGCCAGCAAGCCCAGTGGATTGTGATCCTGATACCTCTGCTATCCAAAGACTATCCGGTGAAACCCCTGCCTCCAGTATCCTGTTCCCCGTGTTCATCCTCTGCCCTCCAGAGAATGCTTCCAAGACCCCAGCATCCTGGTTTCCCGTTCCTTCTGATTATCTGCATCCCGAGTTCCTCTGCAAATCAAGCTTCCATTTAGCCCTTTTCCTGTCCTGTCTCGTATCCCCAGTAAGTCTCCTACGTGTATCTGCCCTCTGTGTCTCCCTGTATCGTGTTTCCTGCATCCCTATTGTGTCCCGAGTATTGCATATCCCTTTGGTTCCTCATTTAAGTTCTGCCCTTCACCCTGCATAATCTGGACTTATTATTTTATCTGAATCCGGCAATAAACCCCTGTTTTCCCTCACCTGGTTTCCGTTGTGTCACTGCATCCTGGGTTCGGAACCTAGCCTGCCACGCTGGCACCTAACATCTGGGTATGGGAGGTCTGGGTGTGCCTGAGGTCTGGGCTTGTGTGTGAGGTCTGCGTGTGGTGTCTGAGGTCTGTGTGTGTGCCTGAGGTCTGTGTGTGAGGTCAGGGTGTGTGCAGGGCTCTAGAGTGGATGAATGGGGTGTCTTACCATGCCTTTCAATACTTCCATAAATTGGCAAGGCTTTCAGAAAAATCTTAAATGATTTATTGGAAAACTGTCACATGACCGTTAAATAAAAGTATCTGTAATCGATAATATCGGTACTCCTACTCAGTTTTATAAACATGATATTGTTGCATCCCAACTACAAAGTAGAGAACGTGTTAATGCACAGTCACTCGCTGAGCAGCGTAGTTAACAAGGCGAGCCTGCAAAGACATGGACAGCACACTTCCTAAATCTTCGTTCGTGAGTCAAGCGAGAGAGAGCTAAAT
This sequence comes from Leptobrachium leishanense, assembly GCA_009667805.1. NCBI lineage: Eukaryota > Metazoa > Chordata > Amphibia > Anura > Megophryidae > Leptobrachium > Leptobrachium leishanense. Next base: position 437,519,881 of record CM019063.1, on the reverse strand, counting down.
TTACTTGAGGTGAGCATAAATTACTATGAAACTTTTCAGGTACCATTCCCAATATAGATATTTATATTTCTTGGTCACCATGAGAATGTATAGGAGGAAAGTCTTCTAATCAACAAATAAAAATCATGGACAAGCAAAGCACTAAAGCGATATCTTCAGAGAGACCTTTTACTTCTTCTTTGTCACTCCTCTGTTGCGGTCACAAGTGGTGAGTTCACCATACATCACCACCTTGGGTAGGTGATGATCTTCCATCCTGGAGATGTGCAGTGCCCAGCGCAGCTGCATCTTCAAAAGCATGGCCTTAATGCTGGCAACCTCCGCCTATTTGAGGATTTCAGTATTGGTAATTAAGTCATTCCAGTTGATTGTTGAGTATGGTGCGAAAGCTGTGCTAGTGGAAGTGCTCAAGGAGTATCAGGTGGTGGCAGTGGGTAACCCACGACTTAGTGCGATTGCTCTGTACATGCTGGTCTTTGTGCCTCTCATCAGATCCTTCTTGTTCCAGACTCTCTTGCATAGTCTCCTGAATACACTCAGGGTTATTCAAAGAGATCCGAATTGCTTGAGAAAGGTAACCGAAGGCTGAAAATCAGCCTTCGGTTACCTTTCTTGGCCATTCGGTTATCCAGAGAGCAGGCAATTCGCCAAATCCTGGCGAACTGCCTGAACATACGGTGCCTGTTCGGTGCCTGTTCGAGGGCAGTGAAAACCCCATGAAAAAGCACTGCTTCGGCTATTCAGAGAACACAAACCAGCAGTGAAAGGTTCTCGAAATGCCCTGCCATTCGGTGGTTTAATTCGGCAAATTTATTCAGGAGAATCCCATAGGCTTCAATGTTAAAAATATTCCCGTTTTAATTCAATATCTAATAAACTGTTCATTATAAAATTATGCAGTAAAGAGTCTCTTTATTAAGATTTTTTAGGATATTTTAAGCATTTTTCAGAATTTTTTTTTAAGTTTACTTATTTTTTCTGTAACAGCCCTCTTTATTATCATTCCCTGGTGTCACGGTGCCCCACTCACCGGACTGCATTGCGGGCGGCTGCGGGTGTTTGGCGTGGACTCGTGGCCCCGGCTCGGGTTCATGCCCCCTTAGGAAACCCTCCTGGGCCTTGCGGGTTGCCTCAGTGCCGCGCGGCGGGTAGAGGGAACCGGGAGGCTCGGGTTACCACGCGGACTCGGCGGTCTCGACGCGCTCTGGCGTTACTCGCGGCCTGTCAGGGGCGGGGCTTGCTGGTAGGCAGGCTCGCGCGCACGCTCGGGATCTACCTTTAAAGGGACAGGTACCAGATCCATCCCAGACACCAATGAAACACCTGTTGTTAGGAGGCAGCCCCAGAATACTGACATCCCTATAAAAGCTCAGTCTGTGTACGTATCCCTTGCTGGATAGTTGAGTGTTTTCTGGCTAGTTTATATATATATATATATATATATATATTCCCCTTCTGTGTGAATACTCGTTTACCGACCATTGGCTTCCGCACCCGACCATTCTACCTTCTAGTATCCTGACCATTGGCTTCCACACCTGACCATTCTACCTTCAAAGATCCTGACCTACGTCGCTTTTCCTTCTGACATCCCACCTCCGCATCCTGAGGTCCAGTCTCTTCCAGATACCGTGACATCTGGACCAAATATGTAAATTTCAGACATTTTTGCTCAGTAGTTTCTTTGCAGTGTTTCACTTTTCAAACATTCATACAAACTGTTTTCCTAATTTATTCACGTCACTCTGCTGTCTCGGTTTTTTCCGGCGGCTTCGCTGCGTGTGATCGGCTCCTGCTCGGGTTTTTCTGTGGTTTTCGGCAGGTTAATCCAGATGTTTTTGAGGGTTTTCGGCATGCATTCGCAGGGTTTTGCTGTTCGTTTTCGTCGGGTTTGCGGCAGCTTTTCCCTGCAATTCGGGGACCCTGTGGTGCTTGCTGAATACACCGCAGGGTCACCGAAATGGGATCGGCAAAAGGAACCGAATTGAAGAGAACGAAAAGTTACCGAACGTGCGGTGACTTTTCGAATCTCTTTGAATAACCCTGACTATCTGTTTGTCAACTTTGGCATCTGAGGAGGTGGTGAACCCAAGGTAGATGAACTGATGGACTATCTTAATGTCTCAATGTGAATTGGATACTTGTGTTTTATTTTTAAATTTGGAGCTACAGTATATACTGCGCAATCCTGGTCTCTTCTCCTTTCCTTGCAGTTCTTAAAATACTTCTTCAAAGGAGACGAACCCTTGAAAAAAAGAATATTCCATACATGGACATGTAGTGTACACAATTTAGCCTACTGGGGGACTTTGCTCGCTGGCGCTACGTTGTTTTCTTTTGTGGTTGTTGTTTAGAGGAACCCCCATACAAAACGTTTAGTGAGCGGATTGTGTGCACAATTTCTGTTGGGCGCTTCACTCCCCTACACGAAAGCAGCTATATTCTGTTCACTGTTCCAGCGCAAAGCTCCAGATCTACAGCCACGGCTTATTTCTGGGGGACGCTATCAAGGCTTTCTGCATGTACCTGTCTTTAAGTTGCAGCTACGGACTGGAGAAAGGCACAAAAGTCATGAGGAGAACACGGGGGTCCAGCAAGGAAACGGCATTGGCAGATGTGACCCTGTCAGGGTACTGAGATCTGTAACACATATGTTTGAGCAAGTGTATATATGGTATGAATGCAAATGTGTGCTGCATGTAAGTGTATACTGGGACTGATAAAGATTGCCCATCGCAATGGTTAGTCCCCTTTGCAACTGGGTGTGGGCCCATGGCCTGGGGACTAGTGAGTGTAGTTGCACCTCTATCAAACCCTACAGCCCAGCAAATCAAATTTAATAGATATCTACTCATACGGCATAGTACATGCAACTTATATTAAACAAAGCTATCTTATACAAGCTCTACCATGGAAGTGATAATATAAGGTAACCACACATGTTGTAAAACCTGTTAGAGTATGATATATAAGATAGATAATTAAGATTATTGACTTGTGGAACATTTTCTCTTTTTGTCGCATGCTCTTTTATGTTTTTCAAAGAGATGACTGGGTCTTTCTGGTCACTTAGCAACCTTTGTGTGAATTTATCCTGGAACCCAGAGAAATAGATAAGAAAAGACAAGTTGTGCTTAATTTTGATTTAAAACAAAATTTAAACCCCAACACTCTATGAAAAAACTGCATGTAATGTAATTAATAAAGCACGTATACTTGCATGGAAAACCATGTATTTGAAAGCAATTTAATACTAGGTATTTTATTACAGAAAAAATTATTGAAAACTTTATTCACACATTTTTCATTAACAAACAATCTTAAAAAAAAACATAGAATTTATGAATGGGGATTGATTATTCCCTTTGTACAATTTATCACCATAATCTCCATTCATAAATTCTATTTTTTTCTTAAGATTGTTTGTTAATGAAAATGTGTGAATAGCGTTTTCAATAGTTTTTGCTTCGATTACTTTTGGGTGAGGCCCACTTTGCCAGTTTTGGTATTGCATATTGGTCCCTTTTATCCCTTTTTTTTTTTAGGTATTTTATTATCAAATTTCGTCTAGCATTTCATAGTCAGACACTAGAAATAGATTTTTCTAGTGAAATTCATTATTTTCACTGCTTTTGGTCTGCAACAAGATTCTAGAAATAATATCTAGCTCTACATAAAGAATGACAGGTGGTTTAATAGCCTAACACTCTCCCAGTAATGCTTGAAGTCTTCAAGGGACTCTCTAACAACCATGACCACTTATGTTTCTTCAAGATCTACAAAAATAATTAATAAGCCTCAAAGTAATACTCATTTTCAAGATAGGGAATTATCTATTAATTAATATGTATCGAAGTTGTCTCCTTCACTTTCAGTTTTTAAAGGGGTAGTGTTCTAGGCATCATGACTACCTGAATTTAAATGGTAATGGTGTTCTGGGTGTGCCCCCCCTTATCTGTCCCTGGGAGCTATGACAGCCATTGCAAGTAGAGTCATTCTGTTTCTGTTAGGAAGCACATAAGGATGTCCATCAGCTTTGCGGAGGTTTTGCAAAGCTGATTGCTTCTGCAATTTGAGAAATTAGACTGTGTTGGACATCAAAGAGAGTCAGCTTCAGCTGCTTTTATGGCAGAGGTTTGAAAATCCAGGTTTGAGCATCTGAAATGTTGTTTGTCTCTTAACCCCTTCACTACCAAGTTATTTTTGTTGACATTATTTCTATCATATCAATTATTTGAAACATGGGTGCAAAGTTAACACACACAATGTCACTCAGGGTCTGCCTTAACAACATGCAGGCAGAAATGGCATTTGTGTCATATACTAAAACTATGATTAAGAGAAATGATATAAATGGTCAGATCTCCTGCTTATTTGTAGTGATTATAAAGAAATTATTAGCAATGTAGCTTCTAAAACTACTAGGACAATATACAGTATCATATATGTGTAAAATATCTGTATGAGGCATAATATCTGTATATGGAAAATACAGTGACACCTTGTATTTAACTGTAGGATTTGCAGTCATCTCCATCCCCTGACTCTAATCCCTGTACAGCACTTAGTGACCCGAGAGTGCTCCCTGTATTCTTCCCTTTCCCTGACTGTTGCACTGAACCAATGTTCGGCAGTATTACAAAGCTGGCGCTTACTTAACCAGAGCTGTTCTAAAGTTCCCAGAGCCTTTATAGGCTATGGAGCTGTTAAGTTTACAACAGCTCTGGTTAAGTTAGCACCAGCTTTGTAATACTGCGCATAGTGTTTGAATTTTTTGTTAGAGTGAGGTTTGGGGCTGCTATTTACATTTTGTTTTATCTCTCCCCAAGTTGACAGAGATATAAGACAGTGAATTTTTCTCCACAAGGGCCACATCAATGCTTTTTATAACTGATAATATAATTTGATTAGTGTTGTCACTAGGGTGTTTAGATACAGTTGTCATAATCTACCGGTCTTCGTAAGTTAAACATTGAAACATATATTTTGCAGATACAAGGTAAATATGTGGTTAACTAGCAATATATTCTTCATTACATTATGCTATAGATATTCATTTAGCATTACCTATGTGTCTGTAGACAATCATGATAAGCCAGAAAGGATTATATTCAGGTACATTTACAAAACAATCACGTAATCGTCTGTAACGTTATGGTTTTCTACGGTGCAGCCCAAAGTGAATGCAGTCCCATGGCAATTCATGACCTTTCTCCAATATGCAATTTTAAAGGTATACAGTAAAGAAGCATTTGGAATAAAATACAAACCTTACTGACTTTCAGCTTCTCTTAATCAGTAACTAATTATGTCTCAAGAAATTAAGAGGTTTATTCCTGGAGATTCATATTGCATGAAAACAAGTTGTAAAATGTAAACCATATATACTTTTTCACATTAAACTGGGAATATTACGAAGACATTAATGTGGGCTGTGGGAACAACTGACACATGACACATGACACTGACATGTGCGTTTTGTTACGTCTGAATTCGAATTTGTTTGGAAATCCACCATTTTTCATTTTCGGAAGCAATTCCGAAAATGATACTCTGCCATCCGAATTTTCGAATCGGTCTGAAAGAACTAATCAAAATGATCTGAAATGAAAAAAATAACTCTATGTAATTCAAGACAAAGTAATGGGTTAGTGAGCATTGGGAATCTCACAGGGCACAGCGTAAGTCCCAAGCAAAGGGTTAGTGGGCATTGGGCATCTCACAGGGCACAGCGTATGTCACAAGCAAAGGGTTAATGGGCATTAGACATCTCACATTGTCCCCTGTATCATTTTTTTTAACACTTACTTACTTTTCAGTTTAAAATAAGCATTATAAATGGAAAATGAATTGATCTGAAATTTCGAATCAGTTTATAAGGACAAATCCGAATGATCTGAAACGATCCAAAACTAAAGGGAAATCGATTCGAAATGAAAACCCACGGACCGAAAAGGTCAGAAACAATCCGAAACAGAAAATACCGCCGTGCACATGTCTACTTTGACTACATTTTAATTTGGAACCTGATGGACAGAATGCTGGTTTTCAACCTAATCAATGTAAATTTACAATTTTTTTTAAATTTTGATTTATTTAGTAATGAGAAGTGCAATATTGCAAAATAATATAGTCTTCATCTTAGGTATGTTTTACACCACCTTTTGGCTTTGAATCTTCATATTGTTTACAAATTCTGCACAGTCCTACATGGAGTAATGTATAAATCCCATTGTGTGAGTGTCTAAATGGGTTATTCAGAGAGCACCGAAATTTCGCTCTCTCGTTCAGCATTCACCATAGGGTCCCCGAAGTGCGCCGAACGCCGCTGATCAGCCCTTTGAACGTCACCGATCAGCCCGCCCAACCCCTCCAAAGACAACCAACGATCCGCCGAACAGGTAAAGAAACACAAAAAATTGAACTCTTCAATTCTAAATAAGGCGTCTAAAACAAAAAAATGCATGGAGATAATAAAAAAGGTCCTATAAAAAATAAAACAGTCTGTTACAGAATAAAAAAAAAAAAACATTAAAAAAAAGTGGAAGTCAAAAATTTTGCAAAAAATCCAGAAAAATTCCTAAAACATTCTAAAAAAAATAAATACATAAAAATAATTTTTGCTGAAATGAAAAGAATAAACGGTTCAATAAAAATAATAATAAAAGCGCAAATATTTTTTAACATTCAATGCTATGGGATTTTGTCTGTTGTCTGAGCAGTGTGCCTATAAGGCTAGGGTCAGACGAGCGCAGTGCGAACGCGCGTGCAGGCGCACTTAATCACGGCCGCACTAGCAGCAAGTGCCAGGCAATGACGGCCAATATACGAAGTACGGTCGCACAAAAGTCCGGCTGCGCAACGCAAGTGGAAAACGAACGCATTTTGTCGAGAACGTAAAACCTCTAGTACGGTCGTACAGAGTGTGCTGCGTCCGCTAGAGGCGTGTGTGCGTGAATTGGAGATGTCAGACACTGCTAATGTCCGGCCAACATAACGTCCAGATGCACAAAGTGTTTTATTGATGATCCGTACAAAATCACGGATGCAAATGCGCATAGTATGACCGCTCTCGCGTACTCTGTGAAAAAATGCGTCCATTCGTTCGAACGCACTTTTTCACAGACAACGTGAAAATGCGTTCGTCTGACCCTAGCCTTACCAGTTGCAGTCAGTGTATTACAGCATCTCCTATAGAACCTTTGTTAGATTTTTGGATGGTCTCTAAACAGCTGATATCACGTTCCCTTGAGATAAAAATGTAAGCTGCTGTAATAATAATTAAAAAAGGGACATACCACATTTTATCAACCAAACACGTGTTAAATGACAGAAAAAAACAAGAAAATAAAAAATGATATAGTTTCCATTTTTTTCATTTTTTATTGCAAAGAAAAATGGAAGGGCTCTGCCCCAATTGTCCTGTAGACAAGCCTCCAGTGCCTATGCCTCTATAGATGAACAGTCACAAGAGAAAAGCCATGAATTACTCCATGGGACAATCCTGATCACACAGGCATAATCAAACAAATGTTAGCATAGCAGAAAGATTGCTGTATACTGTATTGATTGCCCCCTGCTATTCGCAATATTCATAAATGATCTGCCCAATGTCTGCAAAGCCTCAACTGTACACATGTACGCAGACGACACTGTAATCTATACCAGCCAACCAAATCTCCCACAGCTGGACGCAGTGCTGCAAGAACAATTCACAGGGGTAGAAAAGTGGATCGCAGATAACAAACTTTTTCTAAATACTGACACAACTGTTACAATGCTCTTTGGAACCGCACCTAAACTACACAAATTGCAAACACCCCATCTATGTGTGGGGACAAGATCAAATGACACACTAACTACAGTCACTTCTCTCAAATATCTAGGTATGTGGTTAGACTCAAATCTATCTTTTGGCCCCCACATCGGAAAACTCTCATCTAAACTCTACCCCAAACTAGGTGCCCTGTACAGAAACAAATCCTGCCTGAGCCCCGCTGTAAGAAAGGAGATTGTACAACAAATGCTTATGCCAGCCATTGAATATGAAGATGTAGTGTATGCAGCTGCCCCTCAAACACACCTCCAGAAACTTACTACATTGTATAACTAATTCTGCCGCTTTGTGCTTCAATGTAACTACATGACCCACCATTGTGACATGTTAAAAGAACTAAACTGGCCATCGCTGGAATCTAGACACACCCTTCACCTTTCCAACCTGGTGTTTAAGAGCTTTTCTGGGAAGCTACCACCCTACCTGAATAGGCTGATTGCCCCAGCAGTTCCCTCACCCTATAACCTCCGATCCAGGACCTGCACCTTACTTGCAATACCACAATACAAAAAGAAAGTGGCTTGATCCTCATTTTCCTACAGAGCACCGCAAATACGGAATAACCTCACAGACGCCATCAAATCTTCCCCCAGTCTAAAATCCCTTAAGAGTTCCCTATTAACATACCTCAATACGAAATGCACCTGTAAACATGTAACATAATGACTTTATTTCCTACATATTTATTTTTCTGTTAATCTGTATGTTTGGTTTTGTGTTAATATTTTGCATTTTACTACTTTGTATTTCTGTAACCAATCAATGTTCTTGAACCCAGGACATACTTGAAAACGAGAGAAATCTCAATGTATCCTTCCTGGTAAAATCCTTTATAAATAAATAAATAAATTGATCACCAACATCACATGTTACACAGCATATCAAAGAAACATTTTGTCTATCAATTTCCTGTCTGTGATCTCTAATATCCCATACAATAATCCAGAACATATATACTCTTGTCAATTATGAACATTCATTCAGCTTAGCACTTTTCAAATCTACAGCAGTATATTAAACAAAAGGCATAATAATTTAAATATATATCAGATTTGCAGAGCCTGTTTATGCTATTAATTTGCCTGTGGAAAATATTAAACATGACAGACATCTTTATAATCAATTAAAATTGAGTGCAGTAAGGCCACAGAGCAGACTGCTAAGTCAGAGTGCTGTCAGAATCAATTCAGCAGAAATATTACACTTGAAGGTATTGTGTACTCTAACTATAAATGCAGAGAGTTTCGGAAGATGCACACATGTAGCACAATATAACTGAAGATGAGTGCTTTTCAGGATATGCTGAAAATTTACAAATCAATATTATCTGATCTTAACCAACTAAATATATCACATGCTATATGCTATGAGAGACACTACCGCTTACATGAGCTGTATCTAGATTACTTGTGCATTATGAAAAAATTCTAATAAAACACATAATGCTGTTTTTTTTACTTTGCTTGTAAGTAATTGCATGTAAAAAGGAAAAATAAATTATTTTTATTTTTTTAAATTCCTGTTTCCATTTTGTACACTTTTCCCATGATACAACATTTAACAAAAAACTTAGGGGAGGTTGACTTTGTGGCTGTGCCTTATTTTATACAGTATTTAACAGTTAATGAGCTGCTGGAGGAAATGTTTTAATAAGGCTGCAGGAGGCTATTCAGGGTTATTCAGAGAGAGGTGAAAAGCAGGAGAATGACTGGAGAATGGAAAATTCTAGGTCAAAATAGCCAATCTGGAAGGTGAGATGAATGGGAGAATTTAAATAATAACCCACTAAAAGAATAGTGTTGATGTCACACCTTGAATACACGAGATGGAGCAATGTAATTGTATCACAAGATGCTAAAGGTATTGAAATCCATTAGATACAGGAAAAGGCTGATCCACTGAACGAGTCAGTGGGGACACGGTGCATCAGTGAAAAAAATGTATATGTTTAAAAACCAAATTTTGTTGTGACCATAAGCCTAAATCTAAAACCAACACATACAGGGTTATTCAGAGAGCGTGAAAAGCAGGAGAATGACTGGAGAATGTCTGGAGAATGAAAAATTCTAGGTCAAAATAGCCAAACCAGAAAAATTCTCCCTTTCATCTCACTTTCCAAATCGGCTATTTTGACCGATTTTTCATTCTCCAGTCATTCTCCTGCTTTTCACGCTCTCTGAATAACCCTGATGGTGATCACCAGACACATATACACAGATAAAACCAACGAGTATTCTTTTTGGTACAATAATCAGCGTGTGTCTTCAGTATTCAATGTGCTCAAAGCTATATTTGTATCTAGATTGTTTGAAATTGGTACATATGTTGAACCAGAGCTCAATCACACACTGAGACAATAGGATACTCGACAATAAAGTAACGGTGTGAGCTGGGGCAAAATTGTACGCAAATAACCCTCAATTTGTCATGTACAGTGGCAAGAAAAAGTATGTGAACCCTTTGGGATTACGTGGAGTTTTGCATGAATTGGTCATAAAATGTGCTCTGATCTTCATCTAAGTCACAACAATTTGAAAAACACAGTCTGCTTAAAATAATACAACACAAACATTAAGTGTTTTCATGTTTTCATTGAACAGCACATGTAAACATTCACAGTGCAGGGTGGAAAAAGTATGTGAACCTTGGGACTTAATAACTGGTTGACCCTCCTTTGGCAGCAATAACCTCAACCAAACGTTTCCTGTAGTTGCAGATCAGACCTGCACAACGATCTGGAGTAATTTTGGACCACTCCTCTTCACAAAACTGTTTCAGTGTAGCAATATTCTTGGGATGTCTGGTGTGAATCGCTCTCTTAAGGTCATGCCACAGTATTTCAATCGGCTTGAGGTCAGGACTCTGACTGGGCCACTCCAGAAGGCGTATTTTGTTTTGTTGAAGCCATTGTTTTGTTGAATTACTTGTATGCTTTGGGTCATTGTCCTGTTGCATCACCCATCCTCTGCGGAGCTTCAGTTGGCGTACAGATGGTCTTACGTTTTCCTGCAAAATGTCTTGATAAACTCTGGAATTCATTTTTCCATCAATGACAACAATCCGTCCAGGCCCTGAGGCAGCAAAGCAGCCCCAAACCATGATGCTCCCTCCACCATGTTTTACAGTGGTGATGAGGTTTTGATGTTGGTGTGCTGTGCCTTTTTTTCTCCACACATAGTGTTGTGTGGTTTTTCCAAACAACTAAATTTTGGTTTCATCTGTCCACAGAATATTTTGCCAGTAGTGCTGTGGAACATCCAGGTGCTCTTTTGCAAACTTCAAACGTGCTGCAATATTCTTTTTGGGCAGCAATGGCTTCCTCCGTGGTGTCCTCCCATGTACTCCATTCTTGTTTAATGTTTTCCTTATTGTAGACGTGTCAACAAAAATGTTAGCATGTGCCAGAGATTTCTGTAAGTCTTTAGCTGACACTCTAGGATTTTTCTTTACCTCATTAAGCATTCTGCGCTGTGCTCTTGCAGTCATCTTTACAGGACGACCACGCCTAGGGAGAGTAGTAACAGTGCTGAACTTTCTCCATTTGTAGACAGTCTGTCTTACCGTGGACACATGAACATCAAGGCTTTTGGAGATACTTTTGTAACCCTTTCCAGCTTCATGCGATTCAACAATTCTTGATCGTAGGTCTTCTGAGAGCTCTTTTCTGCGAGGCATGGTTCACATCAGGCAGTGCTCCTTGAAACCAGTAAACTCAAAACTGGTGTGTGTTTTTAAAGGGCAGGACAGCTTTCGGCAACACATCCAAGAATATCACACTGATTGGACTCAAGGTTGGCTCACTCCTGGGTCCAATTAGCTCTTGGAGAAGTCATTAGGCTAGGGGTTCACATACTTTTTCCACCCTGCACTGTGAATGTTTACATGTTCTGTTCAATAAAATCATGGAAACATATAATGTTTGTGTTGTATTATTTTAAGCAGACTGTTTTTCAAATTGTTGTGACTTAGATGAAGATCAGAGCACATTTTATGACCAATTCATGCAAAACTTCACGTAATCCCAAAGGGTTCACATACTTTTTCTTGCCACTGTATATTGGAAGTGGGTGCCCCAAGAGAACCACCAAAATCTCCCTTCGGTGCAATAGAGCAATCAGCTGGTGAATGGTACAGCTGTATGATAATATGCCCACAAGTAAGTTCAAAATAGACAGCAGCAGCAGCCAAATTCACTGTAATAGTAAGCCACTCAATGGCATAGTATTCAAAAAAGAAAGGAGATTTGGGGGTAAGGTAAATTGCTCACACACAGAAAGCACCCGACGCACGTTTCGCCTTGCACAGGCTCGTCAGGAGCTAATTGCTCTGTTTTAGATTTAGGCTTATGGTCGCAATAAAATTTGGTTTTTAAACATATATTTTTTTTGGGAGAATTTTTCTGGTTTGGCTATTTTGACCTAGAATTTTCCATTCTACAGTCATTCTCCTGCTTTTCACCGCTCTCTGAATAACCCTGATTGTCATGCCTCTGCTACCTGAGATAATAGCTGGCAGCTGAATTAAATATGACAAGGCGCTTAAAAGACTTCTAAACTACCCCCTGGTGATGTCCTTTGAATACATCCCACACAATACAATGATGTGAGTCAGCTGACTGGCCCATAGAGCTCATTCTTTGGCCAAAGCCACCCAGTGAGCAAACGATGTAAAGATAGTGGCCCCTATTACATTCCTCGTGCATCTACGTTTGAGTGCGCAAATGCGCATTTGCACGAGTGGCAAAACCCTTTGCGCAGAACGTCGTATTACAACGTTCGCGCAAACGATGCGCGTTATCGTTTAACGCGGATGGACCTGCGCGAGCGTGATGAACTGTGTGCGTTCTATACTTAACATTGTGAGCGCAAATTCGTTCATGCGCTGGTACACTGATGGTATTTCAATCGATGCGCATCTTTTTACGAACGACGTTTGCTCGCATAATTTTAACGTCTTTTGAAAAGCTGGTGGTAACTGCAAATCGGAACGTTCTGGCCGAAACGAAAAACACCAGCACGAAAAAAAAATACAGCACAGTATAGTTACACATTCTACACATACCCAAACAATAAAATTGTGACTTTGTGCGTGTTTTTTTTATTGCTGCAGCATGTATACTCAGATTTACTTTGACAGGCGCAAAAACTTAACGTGAGTCAATTAAGGTAAATTGATGTCAATTAAGGTTCTTAAATCTGATTGGCTGAATCCGACGAAAAAAACAGTCCGCACACTGATTTACGTGCGCTACGTTACTGCGCGCGTATTACTCTTCGTTTTGCGTGTCGTTATTACGAATGTTATTTTCGGACGGATGAGAAAATGCGTTCGGATCGGAATACTACGTTAAGTTTCGCGCGACAACACTGGACGATGTGCGCAAAAAAATTGCGCTGCGCGAACGAAATTGCGCAAAGAATGTAATAGGGGCCAGTGTGTGTGGTGGGGAGTTTACAACCCAAAAGATCACACAATGGATGCACCCAGTGACAAATATATATAAAGTATTTTCTTAACTAAACATATAAGATAAAAACAAAGTACAAATAAGATATCAGCAACATGAAATAACCACAATAAGGACACCTCATTTTATGGTGGTATTGGCCCTTCAAAGGTGATCTTCATTTAGAATGCTTCTTCTTTCTCTGTAATTGCTCCTCTCTCTACTTTGTTTCCTTATTAGTTTGTACTTTCTATCGTGATCACTTTGCTCTGCCGATCACCTGAGTTTATGATCGCAACTGTTTAACTTTTAATTGTTCCAAATACAGTTTATTATCATAATCTTCTATGGTGAGTCAATTTAAGTGACGCACTTAAAGTTTTTTCTTTTCTGGTATACTCCATGATGCTCCTGGGCCCTATTCTTACGAAGGACCATAGGTGTCGCTGCAGGGGGGCAATTATCCCGGTAGGTTATTCCTTGCCCCCGTGTGCATTATGACACAATTTCGGTGCAATTTGGCATTCTGTCAATAGAAGACATGCTAGTCTTCTTTGGAGCAGTTTCGGTGCTGCTGAATTGCAGAGTATTTCACTGTCAATTCGCCAGTATTTGGTTAATTCAAAGCTTAATGAATAGACGAATTGCAACAAAATTGTTCTGTGCAATTCGGGACCAATTCAGTGATTAGCGAATAACCCATTAAAACTGCATGGAAATATTGACTTTAAAGGGTTTTTTACTAGTTGTTATAGGTGCTGTATAGGTGTTATATATTTATGGCACACTTTAGGTCCCTTAGTAACAATTGAGCATCATTTAAACAACACGGCCTACCCGAGTATTGTTGCTGACCATGTCCATCCCTTAATGACCACAGTGTACCCATCTTCTGATGGCTACTTCCAGCAGGATAATGCAGTGGCGTAGCGTGGGGGGTGCCTCGGGGGCCGTCGCCCCGGGCGCAATTTTCTTAGGGGGCGCAAAATTTCAAAAGAAATTTGAACCACTAATATTTTCCAGCAGGAATCAGCAAGGTGTCGACCAGTTTTGCCACACCGGCGGTGACCTAGCTTCCAGAAGGGAGGACCAGGACTTAAAATTCTGGTCCTGTCCTGACTCCTCCTTAACGCTGACATGAGTCACATGAAGCTGCGCAGCATTATTCACCGGAACGCCCTGTACCACGCTTGTCAGCCCCCCTTGAAGCCCTGTACCAGCCCCCTGCCGCTGGCAGCCCTGCAGCCATTGAACAGGAAGGAGGGAGGGAGGCGCTTGTGCTGCAGCACATTTAAAATCCGGTCTCCACTAAGCCCCCTGGACAGCTCCCCCCGGGCCACCAACAACTTCACGCAGGTAGGCAACACTGTATGACACCAAAGCAGCGTGACCAACACACAGTGAGGGAGTACAGGTAGAGGGTGAATGGAGGTTCAGAGAGAGAATGACTGGGGATACTGGGAGAGAGTGACTGGGGATATTGGATAGAGAGAGTGAGTGACTGGGGTACTGGGAGAAAGAGGGGGTACATGGAGAGAAAAAGAGAGAGTGACTGGGGTACTGGGAGAGAGTGAGTGACTGAAGTTACTGGGAGAGAGTGTGACTGGGGGTATGGGGGAGTAACTGGGGGTACTGGGAGAGAGAGAGAGTGACTGGGGTACTTGGAGAGAGAGAGACTGGGGGAACTGGGAAAAAGTGGGGGTACTTGGAGAGAGTGACAGGGTACTGGGAGAGAGTGAGTGACTGGGGTACTGGGGGAGTAACTGGGGGTACTGGGAGAGCAAGAGAGTGACTGGGTACTTGGAGAGAGAGATTGGGGGTACTGGGAAAAAGTGGGGGTACTTGGAGAGAATGACTGGGGTACTGAGAGGAAGTGGCTGGGGGTACTTGGAGAGTGACTGGGGTATTGAGAGAAAGTGGGGGTACTGAGAGTGGGGGTACTTGGAGGGAGAGGGTGACTGGGGGTACTGGGAGAGAGTGACTGCATATAGTATGAGAGTGGAACTATGATAGGGTATACTTGGACAGAGTGACTGGTAGCAGTGGTGTAGCGTGGGGGGGCATGTGTGATTAATTTTTTTTATTATATCAGTATTTTGTTAATAATATACAATACATGTGCTTGTGGGGTAACGGGGGTCAATACTCTACTGGTGTCAGGGAATCCTGGTGTGTTACCATGTCCACAGGTTGGGGGTGCACAATTCTTGCCCTGCCCCGGGCGCTGACAACCCACGCTACGCCGCTGGGATAATGCACCATGTCACAAAGCTCATATCATCTCAAACTAGTTTCTTGAACATAAGTTCACTGTGCTCCAATGGCCTCCACAGTCACCAGATCTCCATCCAATAGAGCACCTTTCGGATGTAGTGGAACGGGAGAATTGAATCATGGATTATCAGACGACAAAACTGTAGCATCTGCGTGATGTTGCCATGTCAATATGGACCAAAATCTCTGAGGAATGCATCCAGCACCTTGTTGAATCTATGCGAAAAAAAAATTAAGGCAGTTCTGAAGGGTACCTGAACCTGGGTGTACATAATTTAGTAGCCAGTAGTGTACACTGCACATTGCTGTGAGTTGTATTGCTGTGGAGCTCTGTGATATGCTCATATACTGATCTAGTTATTTACAAAGCGCTAACAAATTCTGTAACGCTGTACAATGGGAGAGACAGAATAAAAGATGTCCACTGCATTGCTGTGCAGCTCTTTTATTTTTTAATTTATAATTGTTTATTAGTTATAGTACATAATACAGGTAACATCATACACAATTTTTTTTGATCACATATCAAAAGATTTTCACAGATCTTCTAATTATTCTATGATCCCTTATTTACACTAGTAGTACTTTTTCCTTCCTTTTCCTTTTCTTCTTTTTTCTCTTCCCTTTACTTCCTGTATAAGACAACACCACATAAACATACACAGAAAAAAAAAAATGGGGAAGGGGGAAAACACAAGATAGTATCTCTCCAATCAGCTTAGTCTATAATTACTTGGTTACAGAGACGTACACAAAGATCTGAAGGACAACCAGCCTAGCCACCTTTTTTGATCTATAGTCATTAAATCATATACTTTTGCAAACATTTCTTCGTATTTGCATATCTTATCTACTTTACTTATCACTTCAGATATTGTAGTTAACAAAGACGACTTCCAATGGCTTGCTAAAACTAATTTAGCCACTCCTAATATTGTTGATATGAAACCTCTAATAGATAAAGGCAAATTAGTAGGAATAACATGTAAAATGTAGACTTCAGGGATGAAAGGAATGGTCACAGATATGCATTCATGAATCAAATGGCTTATAGCTCTCCAGTATGAAGCTAATTTAGCGCATGACCAAAACATGTGGGAAAGAGATCCTTTAGCCGAGTGGCATCGCCAACACTCATCTGGGACACCGGAAATATGCGCTAAATGTGCTGGCGTAAGATACTATCTATAGATCACTTTAAGATGAGATTCTCTTACCCCTGGGCTTTTAGAGTATCTATACACTGATGATGTAGCATATAACCAATCTTCATATGGTATTAAAAGATCTAAGTCTTTTTCCCAATTTAACATATATGAAAGTTTTTTTGTCATATTTTTAATCGCTAAACCTTGATAACATAATGATAGTGTTTTTTTAAAACTCTTTTTCCCCAAACATAATTTATGGAATGCCGTGGCTTCTGTAATGGGAATAGTTTTTACTTCATGACTTAAGTAAAAATGCAGTTTAAGGGAATATCAAATTCCTTAACTAGATCAGGGAAAGATTTTATTGTAGACTGAGTAAGCAATTGTTGAATATGAGTCATACCTTGAGTCAGCCAGGGGGTTGTATGTAAATCAGGCGTAAGAAGCCGCAAAGATGGTAGAGTAGCGAAGCTCATCAATGAGAATGGTTTAAGAAGTGGTATACCCCATTGTCGCCAGATTGAGATAGATATGAAGAAGGCAGCATTACCTCCTTTTTCCTCCTAACAAGACCTCCACGCCACATAAAATCATGCAAAGTATGTGGTGCTATTACTGCATTCTCAAGTTGAAACCACAATGGTGTTTATAAAGAATTTAATGTAGCCAATAATTGGGCCATTACTGAGGCTCTATAGTATCGATTTAAATCTGGAAGTCCCAATCCCCCCCATAGCAGTCGGAGATGTTACAGTTTTTGCTGATACCCTGGGAGGCTTACGTTTCCAAATATGGGCGAACAGTAATTTTTGTAGTCGTAGAACAAGATGTGCTGGAGGTGTCACTGGGATATTACGAAAAAAATATATTTTTGGTAGTATAGTCATTTTTAATGATGCGATACGGCCCATCCAAGATAAACTTACTAAACACAACGCCTGCATCTACTTCTCTAATTGCTGAAGTAAAGGGGTGTAGTTGTGTCGGGCGGTGGAACTCCTATGTATCGACACAACCACACCGAGGGATTTTGTTGCGGACTGCGTCGAGCATGGCGTGCAGTAGCGTGAGTGTGAGCCCAGGATGCAGTAATAGCAGCAGAAGACAGGGATTAGGCAGGTTACTGGGTTTATTTGTATACAAATAAACAAACAGAACTAAATAAACTGATACAGGGAACAATAATAGCAAGGGGGAAAACACAGATACCGGTATGGGTGATGGTACCCAGAGCAGAGTGAAGACAGGGATCTCTTTGATAGACTTGGGTCTCAGGAACTTCACGAAGTAGGTCTGCACTAGATAGGGTTGTGAACTTCAATGAGGAAGCGTGGGATCAGGGGTGTAGCTTCCTCATAAGCAGGTTAAATTAGGGAGAATCAAGGGCAGGTGTGGTTCCATGTCCATTATGCAAATTATAGTTCAGGAAAGCATATGGAGGAAAATGTCCTGGAACCTGCATATAGAAATGCAGGACACGGCAAAAAGGAGAACCAAGAGGGCGCCAGAGGGTCTGGGGGTTCAGACCGTGACAGTACCCCCCCGACAAGGGGCAACCTCCGGGTGCCCCAGAAGTGGCCGAAGACTGGCAGGTGCAACGTTCATAAACACAAGACGAACCCCAGAAAGTTCGAAGAATCAGGGATCTGTGGAATCAGTCTAACTAGAGTCATCAGAATAGATGTCGAGGGTTCTCCAGAGCTCGGGGTAGCGCCTGAGCACTGCCAAGTACTCCTCCCGGACCAACACACCAGAGGGTGTCCTGGTGTATCCCATAGGGGCAGGTCCTGTAGCAGGGTACATTTTGCCAGTCCAACTACCTGGATTCTGGAAGTCCTTATTGAGAGCAAGGAGAACAGCCCTTTCAGACTCGGCATCAGGAATAGTGTCATGGGCACAGCTCGGCGGTGACACTTTGGTTGCAGGGCTTGGTGGGGCAGCGCCCTTGGCGTGGACCGGTGGGGCAGCGCCCTTGGCAAGGCTCGGTGGGGCAGCACCCTCTGCGATGTCCAGTGAGGGCAGCGCCCTCGGCAAGGCTCGGTGGGGCAGCGCCCTCGGCGATGTCCGGTGGGGCAGTGCCCTTGGCGATGACCGGTGGGGCAGCGACCTCGGCAAGGCTCGGTGGGGCAGCGCCCTTGGTGATGCCCAGTGGGGCAGCGCCTTGGCATGGCTCGATGGGGCAGCGCCCTCGGCGATGACCGGTGGGGCAGTGCCCTTGGCACGGCTCGATGGGGCAGCGCCCTTGGCATGGCTCGATGGGGCAGTGTCCTCAGCGATGACCGGTGGGGCAGCGCCCTTGGCGCGGCTCGATAGGGCAGTGCCCTTGGCATGGCTTGATGGGGCAGCGCCCCTGGCAAGGCTCAGTTCAGCGGCGACCTCGGCGCAGCACGGCTCTTGGGCGACCTCGGCACAGCACGGCTCTTGGGCGACCTCGTCGCAGCACGGCTCTTGGGCGACCTTGGCGCAGCACGGCTCTTGGGTGACCTCGGCACAGCACGGCTCTTGGGCAGTGAGCGGCTTGGCTTTACAGCGGCAGCGATGGCCCCGTGGCGGTGCAACATCTGGAGATCCTGCGGGTTGCAGGGCAGCGACCTCTGGAGATCCTGCGGGATGCAGGGCAGCGACCTCTGAAGATCCTGCGGGATGCAAGGCAGTGACCTCTGGAGATCCTGCGAGGTGCAGGGCAGCGACCTCTGGAGATCCTGCGAGGTGCAGGGCAGCGGACTCTGGAGATCCTGCGAGGTGCAGGGCAGCGGACTCTCGAGATCCTGCGAGGTGCAGGGCAGCGGACTCTGGAGATCCTGCGGAATGCAGGGCAGCGACCTCTCGAGATCCTGCGGGGTGCAGGGCAGCGGACTCTCGAGATCCTGCGAGGTGCAGGGCAGCGGACTCTGGAGATCCTGCGGAATGCAGGGCAGCGACCTCTCGAGATCCTGCGGGATGCAGGGCAGCGACCTCTCAAGATCCTGTGGGATGCAGGGCAGCCACCTCTCGAGATCCTGCGGGATGCAGGGCAGCGACCTCTCGAGATCCTGAGGGATGCAGGGTAGCGACCTCTCGAGATCCTGCGGGATGTAGGTCAGGCTCCAACCATTTGGGTTCAGATTTTTCAGACAAAGGAGAAACTGTGGGTGACATAAAGACAGTATCTATGTAGGTTGTTCTCTGGTACGGAGTCAAGGCTTGATTGTACTGGGGAACAGCGGCTCGATGAGGCTTTCCAGCAGGACAGCAGACAGATCCAGGAACGCCAATATACCCCATTAACTTAGTGTTACGACCTGGACCACCGTGAGGATGTCTGGCTGTCTGTTTAGGCCATTCCTCCTCTGTTTTCCACGGAACTCCACTCAGAGGAACCAGACTCCTGGTCAGAATAGTTTGGGGAGTCTTGATGGCTCGAAGTGATGGGCCTCACACTTGTAAGCAGGATAGGCTCGGTCTCCATCTGCACCACTGGATCTCGTTCTGTGGATTCTTGCTCCATGGGCTCTTCATAGGTGGATTCTGGTTCAGTGTACTCCATTGGGGTCTCTGATTCTTCAGAGGTGGAGTCCAACGATACACTTCTTCTGGGCGTTATGGGTACAGATCTCCTGGGAGCAGGAGCATTGTTTTGCTGAGGTGACTTAATCACCGGAGTTCTCCTGGGAGAAGGTTCGGATAGGGTTTTTTTCTTGGGTGCAGGTTTTCTTGACCCAACAGTTGGTGAATTTATTTTCTGCGGGGCAGGCACCGATTTTACCAATAATTTCCTGGACAGCATTTTCTCTTTATGGGTATGGATTCTGGACTTCTCTGGAATATTCCCTGAGGGTTGGCTAGGTGCAGGCTTCTTAGACACAGGTACAGGAACATTTTTGGTGCCCGGCTTTGGTGGGCGCAGTGGGCAGGTCAATACTCTATGCAAATGACCCCCGCAATAGTAACAGAGGCCTTGCGTCCTTCTCCTTGCCCTTTCCTCCTCAGTCAGGGGTCCTCGAGCACCTTCTGGGACTGGAGTGCATACCTTAGTAGATGTGCCGATAGAATTCTGTTGCAGGTAATCCCATAACGAATGCAGGTGCTGCTGGACCTTTTGGTTGGCATTTTTCAGTCTTTGTACAAAGGCTATGATCACTGCAGGCTCACTGTTTTTTGGCTTCCTCATTCTGTCGCGGACTGCGTCGAGCATGGCGTGCAGTAGTGTGAGTGTGAGCCCAGGATGCAGTAATAGCAGCAGAAGACAGGGATTAGGCAGGTTACTGGGTTTATTTGTATTACAAATAAACAAACAGAACTAAATAAACTGATACAGGGAACAATAATAGCAAGGGGGAAAACACAGATACCGGTATGGGTGATGGTACCCAGAGCAGAGGGAAGACAGGGATCTCTTTGATAGACTTGGGTCTCAGGAACTTCACGAAGTAGGTCTGCACTAGATAGGGTTGTGAACTTCAATGAGGAAGCGTGGGATCAGGGGTGTAGCTTCCTCATAAGCAGGTTAAATTAGGGAGAATCAAGGGCAGGTGTGGTTCCATGTCCATTATGCAAATTATAGTTCAGGAAAGCATATGGAGGAAAATGTCCTGGAACCTGCATATAGAAATGCAGGACACGGCAAAAAGGAGAACCAAGAGGGCGCCAGAGGGTCTGGGGGTCAGACCGTGACAGATTTAATTGAATCCGATCGCCACTCGAATAAATATTGGTTTTGAAGACTATCAAGTGTTTTATTTGGAATATTTAAGGGTAGCGCCTGAGTCTTCCCTACGTTGTTCTTATAGTATGATAACCCACTGTAACGTTCTAATAATCAAAACAAGGAAGGTAATGAAGTTTCTGGTGAGTAAAGATATAACAAAATATCATCCGCAAACCGTGCGAGTTTCTGTTCCCCAGCAGGAGTTGATAGACCTGAGATAGAAGGTGTTAACCGGATATGGGAGGCTAATGGTTCTAACGTCAAAACAAAAATAAGAGGGGATAAGGGGCATCCTTGACGAGTACCACTCAATATACAAAAGGGAGAAGATAGAAAACCCATATTGAAAACCTTTGCAGAGGGGGTGGTATGCAGGGCCATTATACTTTTAATAAATAAATCTGGGAATTTAAAGGCAGCTAAAGTCTGATACATATAACCCCAGTGTACACGATCAAATGCTTTTTCAGCATCAAGGGAGAGCAACAATCCTGGTTCATTCATTCTATGTGCCAAATCAATAATGTCAAAAAAACGGCGTGTGTTGTTGCATGTTTGGCGCCCCTGTACAAAGCCTGTTTGATCTAGTTGTATCAAACTAGGAAGCAGAGGTCCAATTCGAGAGGCTAACAATTTAGAGTAAAGTTTGATGTCAACGTTTAATAAAGAAATAGGGCGGTAGTTTTCCCAACAGGTGGCTGGTTTACCTGGTTTGGGTATTGTTACTAAAGTGGCTACTAACATTTCTGAAGAGATCTCCCCAGATAGTTTAATATGGTTAAATAATGCTGTTAAAATGTGAGTCAGAAAAGAAGCAAATTTCTGATAGTATAAATTCGTGAACCCATCAGGGCCTGGGGCCTTATTCTTAGGGAGATTTTTTTATAGCTATACACACTTCTTCTTCCGTAAATGGAGTTAAAAGAACTGATTGCTGCGATAGAGTCAATTTTGATAAGTTTGCCTCCTCTAGAAAGCTATGTATATCCTCCTTTTTAGGGGTTGGAACATTGGGATCGGTACTTAAATTATAAAGATTTTTATAGTAGTGTGCAAATTCAGAAACAATCAAGCTCTTTTATACACCTGCACTCCCCGAATATATTGAGGAGTCCCTAAAAGGAGGAACATTAGAAAAAAAGAGGGAAAGGGGTATTAGGGGCCAAAATAGGGACTGTCCCTTAAAAACAGGGACTTTGGGGAGATATGCACCTAGGTACACGCTCATACACAGCTGTATACAGACACACATTCATTGACATACTCTCAAAAGGCACATACACATACATAGCTATATACACACCCATATATACACCAGATACACAAATACACACACAGGCTTGGACATCACTTGCTGTTATTTTCATTGTAGTACCGGGTGGTATCTTCTTTAAGTACCGGCTGGTATTTTTATTGTAATAACGGCTAGTATTTTATTACTGGCTGCTATTTTCATTGTAGTACTGGCTGTATTTTATTTTAGTACGGCTGGTATTTTCATTTTATTATAGTACCGGCTAGTATTTTATCTTATACCAGCGGGTATTTAAATTTCATTGTAGTACTGGTTGGCTGCTGTCCTTGATGCTGTAATATATTTCAGCACCAAGGACAGGGGGATTACGTATCTTTTTTTTTTTTACCCTAATCTTCGTAATTAATTAATCTGTTACACATTCAAGAATAACTAGTAAAAACAAAATAACTAGTAAAAACGAAATAGGAAGCAATCTAAAACATGAAATACTGGCCATCCGAACTAACGAATAGGTCCGAAATACGAATCGTGGTAATATAACAAACGAACTGAAACACAACAAAATAACTGAACAATATGATCCGAAACAAAACAATTTTTTTTTGCCATTTACATGTCTATGAGAAACCTGAAATGTTGATTTGGTGAACAATATTTCACTAACTGACCATTCACTCAAATCGTCATGGTAGTAAACAGGTCCGGATTAACATAGGGGCTTTTGGAGCAGCAGCTCCAGGCCCATGCCCCATAAAAGGCCCAGAGAAAGGATAACTATGGGGGTTATTCAGAGAGAGGTGAAAACCAGGGGAATGACTGGAGAAGTGAAAATTCTAGGTCAAAATAGCCGAACCAGAAAAATTCTCCCATTTATCTCACTTTCCAAATCAGCTATTGTGACCTAGAAGTCATTCTCCTGGTTTTCACCTCTCTCTGAATAACCCTGTATTGTCTGCATTGATGTGCATTTGGACCCCTGTATCTGACTCCATAGCAGTTACAGAGTCGTGTGAGGTATCACTGGAAAGGCCTGAGTATGTCCAGGTTTTGTGAAACAATAAAAATAAAATAATTAATAAATATTATTCTTTTTATAACACAGCAATATTGTTCACTTTTCAATTAATAAGTGAACAATGATGCTGCACTAACTCACCATTGAAAGGTATTTTAATATGATAGGTAGTGTGAAATCCACCCCCCCCCCATTATAAGTGTCAAACCCTGCAAGTCTTTTACTTGCATAGGATGTTAGCCTGTGGAATTTAGCCATTTCCTTTGTGTGCAGGAAAGGGTGTGAGAATAGTGTAAGCTAGAAAAAAAGCCGTCTCTGAATCAAATGTAGTAATTTTTGTCTCACTGTTGGTTAAACTCTGACGTAGAAATGAATCTGTATGCTGATTGGCTATAAGTTCTTTGGAATCTAATAAAAAGTCTGTCTAAGGAAGGATATTTTAGACAGGACTGACGCTACATTGCTTTGTGGCCGATTTTGTTGTCTCTCGCCATGGTGCAGCGCCGCGCCCGTGATCAACTTTGATATATGAGAAGAAACATTGAAAAAGGTTTATTGAAATTTCATAAATGGTAATTATTATAGGGAGTTTGTTTTTGTTTGCTTAAGATTCTAATTTATCAACCATCTAATTTCTCATGTCACCAACAAGTGTGGAGACGGTGACACAATCCGTTATTACGCATTGTGCCATCAAAAACCTAAACAACCGCACTGGTGCGAGGAGCACTGGGGGGGGCTTTGGAACCCCGCATCTGTAATTTTTACACCTGATAAGGTCAAGTGAGGCATCACTGGACAGGTCAGAGTCTGACCTTTGCATTGATACCAAACATGACCATGTAAAACCTAACCCTTTTTAATTTATTTATTTTTAGCTCCAAAGCAACGGCCTTGTCCATTTGTCACATATAAAAGGATCAATACCACTGCGATTACTTACCTTCTCATTTCCCATGCCGGGAGAAAGGTCAGTGTTTAATACATAGTCACATTATTCATAAAAAAAAATCCTCCAAAACACAAGAAATGTTTTTTTTTTTTTTTTCAGTTTTGGTTAAAATTGTATTTATTTTTTTTACAAAAATACAGTAACAGGTTCCCATTTCAGATTTTTTTTTTACAAGAATGCCCTATAGAATATATAACCACAAAAGGTTTGGATGATAAAAAGTGAAAAATTAATTTTACTCGCTGTAAATGATTGACATCTGAATGGAAATTTACTCACAGAATCTGCCTGGTTGGATATACCTGTATCTGCACTATTAAATTAATATAAAAAGCCCTCCAAAATCTTCAGCTCCAGGCCCATAGAGATCTTAATCCGGCCCTAGTATTAAAGCAAATCTCAGAGCGAAACCTCTTTGTCTTGCCTGCTCCTTTAAATCATGTAGCTCATATTTGTTGTTGTCCAAAATTTATAGCTGTACAAAGTCCATGTAGCATTCATGAATAGAGGCATTATAAATTGTTAATTAAGGATTAGTTTGTCGACATGTTCCTTAGTTATGCTGGAATAAGTTAATAATTTAATGTGCATGCAAGCTTGAGCTGTTAATCTAATGAAGCACTGAGGCAGTTAAAGCAATTAAGTTATAAAGAAATACAGCTTTATCCATTATGTTCTCCTCACCAATTACAAAGAGATGGCACTTAATTCAAACTAATCTCACATGTGTGCGACAAGAATGAAAGTCCTGCCAAATAATGGTAATTTTAAAAAAGGATAATGTATGTATAAATAGTTAATTGGTTTAAAAATATGCTAGACTCATCCATTATTTATTTAGCTCACATCCTTCAGCAAAGAAGTTGAACATTTTAAATCATAACATTATCCGGCTACAAAAAAGTATTTGTTAAGGAAAAGTTTAGTATGTATAAACAATCTTTGGCAAATGTATAAACGAATTCAGCGCACATTTTCTCTAACAGTAAGTTTGAAGGCAAGTACCATTCTATTTTTTCAATAGATATATACTTGTCATGGGGCAGAGGAGTAACTAGAAACCTCAAGGTCCAGGTGCGGGAATCCATTAAGACCCCCCCCCACCTTTTAGGTAGTTACGCCCCTGCCATGGGGTTAGAGTTACCTTTATCACTGGTGGTTCTCGGAAAGGTGCAGTCAGGGTAAGCAGGGGATGTAGTGCATCACCTGATACCCAAATGCTGCTCATCACTGCTTCACATCTGTAGAATTCATTCATACATGAGATATGAGGCAGCAATGAGCTCAGACTCTCCTTTTTCTACCAGTCACAAACAGTGGAGCATGAGGCTGCTACACAGATGCCACACTCCATCCAGTTTGATGAGTTGTGCAGTCAGTCAGCTTATGGTATGTATCAAATGAGGTATGTCCAGTGAAAAAGCAGCCATGTACTTCTTCACTGAATCAATCTGTCCAATAAAGAAAGCACTAGGGTAGACAGTTGTCATATTGCCACAGTGAAAACAAGGCGTCGGAGCGAACAATGGACACTCCACCTCTTGTTGGCAATGGCGAAGCACAACATCAATATGGAGGAATCAGATTGCAGGT
This sequence comes from Leptobrachium leishanense, assembly GCA_009667805.1. NCBI lineage: Eukaryota > Metazoa > Chordata > Amphibia > Anura > Megophryidae > Leptobrachium > Leptobrachium leishanense. The sequence continues at coordinate 437,493,668 of CM019063.1, read as the reverse complement.
AACATTTATTAATCTATGCTCTGAGGTCGTGTCACTCTCTTGAAGACCTGCCACTTCAGGATGAAACCACAATCTTCTTGACATTATATAGTAGATATAACAGCTTACTTCCTTGGCCAAGCACACGCTAATAAGCAAGTGGAACTTTAAACCAAAGGGAAATGGGAAAGATCAGCCAAGCGGAATGCCATGAAAAACATCCTAAAATCAAATTGTCTAGCTTGAAATCATTGAAACATCACCACAGCTCAAATTGAAAGTTGCAGAGGATCGATCTAAGACAACTCACAAGCCCTTTTCACAAAGTTGTGGATATTGATGGAAGTCCAATTAAAACTCTCTCAGACACAAAAATTGATCAGTTACACCCAGTAATCTAGCCACAGCCAATAAAATAGCTAAATATGGATTTAACTAGCTTTTACTACCACTTCTTATCCATTTCATTATTAGAAGAGTAAGCAGCAATTATTCTCAAGCCTGACTTGGATTTTTAAACCATAATATGTATAAAACCACTTTGCATGCCCAGTCAGCAATATACAACATACACAAAGACACCTGGCAATTCTCACAATGGAAAAACTACTTAACCCCTTTGCTGCTGAGCCATTTCACCCCTGTTTCATGAGTTAATTTTCAAAATTTTTTGCTCATCAAGTTCAAATGTGATTTGATGTCATGTAGAACGCTGACAAACCTGCTGGATGGAGTAGAGGTAACATCACTGCTCTATTACTGCTGTATAACCGTGGAGACACAGGTTCAAATACCGGCAAGAGCAACCTCTCCAGTAAGTGTCCTTGGGCAAGACACCTAACGGTACATACTCGCCACCCAGGACATACTTGAAAACGAGAGAAATATCAATGTATCCTTCCTGGTAAAATACTTTAAGAAAAAATAATTATATATTCTTATCTTAAGTAGACATGTGCACAGCACAAAATTTCGTTTTGAACTAATGCATTAGTACTAAAATGCAATTTATTTAGTTGCTAAAGAAATTCGTTTTAAGTTCTTTAGTATGAAAACTAATTTCATTCATCCGAAAACCAGTGGATACAATTACTATTATAGTGGCTCCTCAGAGGGCTGAGATCGCTGCTTGTTACAGTATCTTTCACTCTCAGCACAATGTGGGCCATATTATATAGCTGGTGCTAACTTAACCAGAGCTGTTGTAAACTTCCCAGAGACTATGGAGGTTTTCAGTTACAACAGCTCTGGTTAAGTTAGCACCAACATTGCAATACTGCCCCGTGTCAGGCAAAGCTGTTACAGTAACTGACTGCTGCTCATCACAGCGCTCAGAGTTTCAGTAAAACTAGTAAATAATATTTTTATATATAAGACGTTAGAACAATATTATTTCCTTGTTTTACTGAAACTCTGAGCGCTGTGATGAGCAGCAGTCAGTTACTGTAACAGCTGAGCCTGATACATTGTACTGAGAGATAATATAACAAGCAGCCGATCTCCGCACTCACAGCCACTGGATTTAAAGGGCTAAAAAAAAAAGGCTCCTCTCTGTATAATGTTTAGAACATCCTCCTGCATAATTAATACCCCTCTCTGTATATGTATACAATATCCACCTGCATTAATTAATACCCCTCTCTGTATAATATATAGAACATCCTCCTGAATTAATGTCCCTCTCTGTATAGAATATCCTCCTGCATTGGCATGTGGAGGGTGCAGAACTTCGGATGTTGCGATGTTGCGCTCTTCATTGCTGGTCTCCTTCACTCATCAATATAATATCACAAAAAGGACTGAAACTAAAATGTAGTGCATTTTATTTTAGTTTCTTTCGTTTTTTGTACTCAGCAGTTTCGTTTCTCTTGAGTCATACTAAAACTAAATTATCCCAAAATTCGGACTAAATCGTTTTAGTACTAAAACGAATGCACATGTCTAATCTTAAGCAGATTCAGAAGATTCAAAATCTATCATTTATATGTGTATATGTCATTACCCGTCAGGACGCTACAAACAGAAAATATCAAAAAAATTAAAATTTCCATTTAGATTTCAATCTTAAAGTGTGTAAATTTGGTTTTCCACATTTTATTATCCAAACATTTGTGGTTATATATTCTATGGGTTAGTCTTTAAAAAAAAAAACATAAATGGAGAACCTGTTACCCATACCCACCCCCAAAAATAAAAATTTCACGAAAACAGAAATAATTGTGGTGTTTTTTTGCTAGTATTTTGGTCTATTGCGTTTTATGAAAAATATGACTATATATAAAGCAATGAACACAATCCTGGGATGGGGAAATGAGGTGAGTGATGCCAGTTTTATTGTTCATTTTATACATGAAAAATGGACAATTTCACAGCCTTAAAAAAATAAAACTTTTTTCCCCTCTATTTATTTTTTGTTTTTCATTTTTCTTTTTTTAATATTTTTACATGGTCATGTTTGGTATCAATGAGAAGGTCAGACTCTGTCCTTTCTAAAGATACTTGACTAAGTGGGGTGTAAAGAATGGCGATACGGAGGTCCAAATGACCCTTGCAGCAGTGCACAAATTGTGTTTTAGATGAAACAATGCGTAATAATGCATTATGCCATCAATTTCAAACTTGCTCATGTTGTGATAAATGAGAAGGTGAATTAGGGCAGTGGCATTGTTTGAGTCATAAATAATACCACTGCCGTAGAGCGTAAGGAAAAAGAAGACATTTTGCACCTGATTTTTTCTTCTCTTTTTTGTAAAAACACATTATATGGTCATGTTTGGTATAATTTTAAAGAACAGTCTCTAACCTTTCCAATGACACCTCATCTGTCCTTGAGGGGAGCACAGTATGGTGAAGAAGAGGTCCATAGAACCCATGCACACTTCACAGGGCTTACATTTTCGATGAAACAATATGTAACAAGGCATTGCTTCATCACCTACACACTTGCTGCTGCTGTGAAAAATGAGGTGAGGTACTACAGCAATATTAATCACTTTCTTATAAAAACTGAACAATACTGCTGCTTTTGACAGAAAAAAAGAAATTTTTATTTAAATTTCTATTTTTACAGATATCCTGGTAATGTTTAGTATCATTGGAAAGGCCAGAACCTGGCCTTTCTAATAATGCCTCAATTGACTCATTGCATGGTTCCTGAGTTACCAGGGGTCCACAAGACCACCTGCATCTCCTGGTTTGGGATTCCCTTTTTATAACGTCATCAAGCGCATGTAGTCCCACAGCGAGGCATGACATGCAGGATGTAAGCCCACTGTGATTCAAGCCACAGCTTGGCACCAAGCTGGGGCAATGTGAATTACGTGCGTGGAGCATTATTCCCTAAAAAAGGGGTGAAACGGGTGGACGCTGCACACATGTCCTTCGCGTTCAAGAGGTTAAATAACCATTAACCTCAATGTCCACAAGCAGTATGTCATTTGTGAACACAGAAATTGGTTAAGCCACAGCAAGACCCACCACACACCCATCCTAAATCTGAGGGGGCTTGAAAAGGTTAATTGCATATGGAGACTTCCAACCCTCGTATATTACCTCTCAATGTCTCCCATACCCCATTCTCTACCTAATCCAAGTAGATAGCCTTTACTTATCGTACTCCACTATGTAATGCACCTACTTAATCTCTGTACTGCAAGAGCCAATTACCCCTTACTCTACCTAACTCTGTTACGTAACTCTATTATGTATAAGTCCACTACCTATACCCTATCCTACTCAGCCCTTTACTACCTAAACGTGCAGAAAAAACTATGTGTGATTCCTATTTGGAAGTGGGTACAAGCGATATATTTAGGGTGAATCATATCCCCTGCTGTTTAAAAGTTTACAGACGAAATTGTGCAGCGTAATAGCTCAGACTTTGGTAGTAAGAAAAAGTAAGGGTTATGTTGAATTGCCATAAAATGCTTTAATTACACATGAAGCGATTACGAAAGTGGAACAAACGGCTCCAATCAGAGGTTGTCGGACATGCATGCACAGACGAGAAAGACACAACCATGCGGTTCACGGCGGTACGCACGCCAACAGAACCCAAAAGCGACAAGGATGCTGCCATCTTCAGAGAAGACACAAGCAGCAGGACAAGCGGACCTATATAAAGCGGCTCCAGAAATGGAGAGAGATTGAACAAAAATATTTTTTTTGGACATAGACTACTATTTTTATAAAGAAGACACTAACGAAAGCCTACTGTGAAACGCGTTTTGGTGATCCTTGCCTATATACTTTTTATTCCTTTTGGATCTATTAGTTAGATTTTATTGAGTTTCTTTCTTTACCATCAATAAATTTCATTTAGTTTTTCTAGTAAGAGGTGTTCTGCTGCTTTTTTTATATTGAACGAGTAATTCCTGCTGGGAGAGAATCCCTCATTGATGCGGCTTTAAGAATTGACAGATCCAGCCCAGGATGGGGAGAAACAGCCCTTTATATATAAGTGTTCATTCCCCTTTTATTGCATGAGAGTCTTGTTTAAAGATGCTGTCTTACGCTATTTTCTGCATATTTATTATGTTCTCATATGAAATTAATCACATTTACAAAATTATATAATACATATGGATATTGTTTATTGAGAATAAGCATCTTGCACAGTATATATTTCTTATAGGTGCACTGGGAATATTGTATCTTTTACACTGTTTATTGTGTCTTTGGAGGGATTGTGGACATTTCCATTCCACTGTAGCAGCACCAGATATATTGGTGTGTGCTCCTTATTAATAACCCATTTGCACTTAACTAGTTTTCATTTACACTTGCAATATTAAATAAGTTAGATAATAAAATATTACACATAACAGATAGTTATGGATAATTTGCTGCAATATACTTTTCTTTCTGCAGTGAGTCTTAAAATGTCTGAGCCTATTTTTTTTGGGTCCCGTTAAGCAAATTACACGAATATAATGAAATATGCAAGACAGCCTTTTAGTGGTACTTTTTGTGGATTTCTCTGTTAGGTAACGAAACATTTAAAGTACTCTTATAAAACAGAAAGCTTATTAGGGCATATAAAACTCTCGCAACAAGCAGATACATAAATAATGAACATTTAAAATTGAACGCAAACATGGTCAGTGCTAAAACTAAAGACTCAGAGCACTTGCACAATGTCATCCTGAACTCTTAAGCAAATGGTCAATTTGCTGATCTCAAAAAGAAGAACAACTGCTTTTATTGGAACAATTTAAGAAATGTTATTGAAATGACAATATAATTGTGACCTCCCCAAGTGGCATCCTAAGTGGACGTTCAGAGTTGATTCCTGGAGTTTTATCCAAGATCCCCTATGCCATCCACCATCACGATCCCTAATTCCTGTGTCTCCTCTCTCCACAGGTAGGACATTATCACCCATCATCCACAGACACCCACATCTCAACTGATCCCCTGCATACTTTTGCTGGTAGGACATTATCACCCATCATCCACAGACACCCACATCTCAACTGATCCCCTGCATACTTTTGCTGGTAGGACATTATCACCCATCATCCACAGACACCCACATCTTAACTGATCCCCTGCATACTTTTGCTGGTAGGACCCCCATCACCCAGTATTCGCAGGCACCCACATTGTAACGTTACCTTGGTCTTTTTCTGTTTTTTTATTTATTTTTGTTTTTCTCCACCATTTGCTTTGCTAATTAGCATGTGAATCTCCTGCCCTATTGACACAGCCCATCCAGCTTCAGGTGTTTACCTTCAACTGCCTGAATGCAATCAGTCCGCCCTATATAACATTTAAGACTGGCTCCATTGAGCCTTGGCTCTTGTGACCTCCCCAAGTGGCATCCTAAGTGGACGTTCAGAGTTGATTCCTGGAGTTGAGTGGCATCCTAAGTGGACGTTCAGAGTTGATTCCTGGAGTTGAGTGGCATCCTAAGTGGACGTTCAGAGTTGATTCCTGGAGTTGAGTGGCATCCTAAGTGGACGTTCAGAGTTGATTCCTGGAGTTGAGTGGCATCCTAAGTGGACGTTCAGAGTTGATTCCTGGAGTTGCGGGACTGGAGGAAGGAACTGCAAGGCCCACTTTTTACTCCGGGTAAACTCACGTCTATATCATGCTTTCTCTCACGCTTCTACTCTTTACTTCTACCTTTCTCCTTAAATGGAACTCCTGCCCCTCTACCACCGACCCCTACACTATCTGCATCTCTCCCTCCCTCCTCTCGTCCCGCATGATGGCCTCACATGAGCTCCTTTGTTTCCTCAGAACATGGTCTCCCTCTATCTCTCGTGCTGCCAATCACTCCCACTCCCACAAATCCCATTCCCACCTTCTCTTTCTCACCATCCTGCTGTTACTCTATTCAGGTGACATATCCCCTAACCCTGGCCCCACAACACATCCAATACTTCCCTCTCATCCTATCTCCATTGCACATAAATCACCTCCCTGCAAGCCCAGCAACCTCATTCCCATAATCCCTCAGCGACTGTCCTCTTTCTCCTGCGCCCTCTGGAACGCTCGCTCTGTGTGCAACAAACTCACAGCAATCCATGACCTCTTCCTTTCAAACTCCTTCAACCTCCTAGCTTTAACTGAAACCTGGCTAACTCCCTCTGACACGGCCTCCGTTGCTGCTCTCTCACATGGCGGTCTACACTTGAGCCATACCCCCAGACCGGGTGAGAGAAATGGTGGCGGGGTCGGAATCCTGCTCTCTCCCACCTGCACCTACCAGCATCTCCCTCCACCCCCATCCCTCTCCTTCTCCTCCTTCGAGACACACTGCATCCGCCTGTTCTCTCCTCTGGCTCTCAGGGTGGCAGTCATCTACCGCCCACCGGGACCAACCTGGCTTTCTCACTTCCTGTCTTCTAATCTTCCATGCCTAATTCTCGGGGACTTCAACATTCCCATTGATGATCCTTCCGCCTCTGCTGCATCCAAACTTCTTTCACTCATGTCCTCCCTTGGACTCACACAATCCTCCCTACCCACCGCTATGGTCACGCTATTGACCTTGTCTTTTCCAACCTCTGCTCCATTTCTGAGTTCAAATGTCGCCCTTTCCCCATCTCTGACCACCACCTTCTCTCTTTCAACCTATCTGGACTTCCTAAACACCCTGCTCCCCCACCCCGCACACACACTCGCAGAAATCTACATGCTGTGGACCCCCATCAATTCTCCAACCTACTTCACCACCTCCCTCATACCTCATCCTTCACCTGCCCTGATGCTGCCACTAAGCACTACAACACTACGCTTTGTCGGGTATATTACACACAAAAGAGAATTTTAAAATGGACGCCTGTAGCCATTTTGTTTTAAAGACAGTTTTTCTTTCAAAATATTCTCTAGGTTTAGAAATGAACAAGATTTTTTTTACAAAGTTCATTCCTGGGTTAAGAAGTCTCAGACATGAAGGAACCTAGAATGAATGAATGTGAGATAATGTTAAGACATGTCATAAGTAAATTTATTGGTCTATTCTAAGTTTTTAAAACAAAAGAGATTTTGTTTCTTTTGGGTATAGGAATAAGAGTTAAATATTCTGTAACATAGAATTATATTCACAAAATATATGTTTATAATCAAGGTATATTTTATTATAATTACAGTATGAAATATATACTCCAAAATATTGTAGAAAGTATATAATTGGTAAATAATAAAAATTATTAAAGAATAGATTCTGTGAGTTAACCAGGAAAGAAGCTGATCTAAGCAACCAAAAGGGAGTGAGAATATAAATCAGATGACAGACACTGTGTCTAGAGACTGAAGTGAAGGTCTTTGTTAAATCAGTCTGACCTTTTTGACCCGAGATAAGACTATTAAAAAGAAATAGTGGAATTAATGGAATTAATATAAGAAGTGCAATACTGCCCTCTAGAGGATACTAAAAATAATGATTCATATTATTATTGATTATCCATGACGTCAAATTGGGTATAATAGGCAGCAAAGGTTCTTTTGTAAGGCAGTCAGAGATTCCAACAGACAGAGACTCACATCACCATGCACTCAGACATTCATTATACATGACATTCTGAGAAGTCAGAGATTCCAGCAGACAGACTCACATCGCAATGCATTCGGACGTCCCGTACATATGACACTCTGAGAAGTCAGAGATTCCAACAGAGACTCACATCAGACTCGCATCACGATGCAGGCAGATCCCAAGACATGAGGCAATCAATATTCTCACCAAATCTCTAACTCACTTGCATTAATTATCTGATATCGATAATTTTCACACATTCCAAAAAGTATCACATAGAAAATTCCAAGGCAGACTTATCAACATCCAAATTGGACAGGTAATGTATGAAATAAGGAATTAATGTAAAAATATATTTGTAGAGATTTTTGCAACGTAGACTGAGACTTCTCGGATACGGTTAAAATCCAAATTCTAAGTAATTCTATTCTGCAGATAGAAATACGAAGACGTGGATATAAGGATTTATTCCTAAAGAAATGTTGCAAGATTGATACCAATATATATATTGAATTTGGAAATTACTGTGATTAAAATTAATAAGCAAGGAATTATATAACTACAAAATAAAAAGCAGAAGATTAGAAGTTTAATTCTCGAGATTAGGGGAGGATTCACTAAATAAGTTTTTTTTACTTATTATTAAATTAGCTCATCTTTTGTTGATCCATGTAGCAGAGAGATATATATATCTATAAGAGCTGGCTGGTTAAACATTGTTTGCTGGGAAATGCATGTTGTATTAAGCAGAAATGTTTATTAACCATTTGTGTATTAGTTACTAACTGATAAGGTAAATGATATTAATCATATATGCAGTTACTAACCGGAGATACATATATTGTGAAGCTAGTTTTTATATGCTGATGGAGTGTGGTTTGTAAATTTTTGTTTATGAAATGAGATTTGAAAGTCTTTTGTATACGTAATAAAGATATATATATTTTTATTCGATTATTGATTATTGTATTTTTTAAAGCAAAACACAGACAATTAAAAGAATTCAGGATAATTTCTAAGAGATATAGACGATTGATATTTGTGTCTCGTATAAGTTTCTTATGAAATAATAATCCCTGATATATTGGAGACGACTGCCGAGGTAGGTCCAGTAAGTCCAATATAGACATATTGGAGGCTTGGCTGATAAATCCAATATATACAAACGTGTTGTATTCACGTGCAGAGATTATATCCGACAGCTTATCTCTGCTCTAGACACTCTTGCTCCTCTTCGACTCTGTAATGCCCCACGCCGCCAGCTTCAGCCCTGGCACAACCTCCAGACTCGCTACCTGCAAAGATGCTCCCGCACCGCAGAGCGTGCCTGGAGGAAATCCCGCTCTGAAGCTGATTTTGTTCACTTCAAGTTTATTCTCCGGTCATACACCTCTGCCCTCCACTTGGCCAAACAATCCTTCTTCTCATCTCTTATATCTACGCTGTCCTCCAACCCTAAACAGCTCTGGTCCACCTTCACTACCCTCCTCTACCCACCTGCACCTCCCCCCACAGCTGCCTTCAGTGCTCAAGACCTGGCAGACTACTTCCTCAGTAAAACTCTAACTATCAGAAGCAACATCCCAACACAAGATAGTTATCTGCCACCTCCACTCCCACAGGTCCCCTCTGCCACCCTCTGCTGCTTTCTCCCAGCCACTGAGGAGGAAGTCAATTCCTTATTGTCCTCCTCACATCTCACCACGTGCCCGCTCAACCCCATTCCCTCACATCTAATTCCTCCCCTCTCCTCCTCCCTCACCCCTGCTCTCACACACATCTTCAACCTATCTCTCTCCACTGGCTCCTTTCCACCCGCCTTCAAACACGCGCTAGTTACCCCTTTACTAAAGAAACCATCCCTAGATCCCAACTCTCCATCCAACTACCGCCCTGTATCCCTGCTTCCCTTCACATCAAAGCTCTTAGAAAAACTAGTCTTCAACCGCCTCTCCCTCTTCCTGTCCTCCAATTCCCTACTTGACCCCTGCAATCTGGCTTCCGTCCCCTACACTCAACTGAAACTGCCCTCACCAAAGTCACCAATGACCTCCTAACTGCTAAAAAACATGGCCACTATTCTATTCTCATCCTGCTTGACCTCTCGGCTGCTTTTGACACTGTTGACCACCCCCTCCTTCTACAGACCTTCAACTCTCTGGGTCTCGGTGACACTGCACTTGCTTGGGTTGACTCCTATTTATCCAACAGGTCCTTCTGTGTGTCCTTTGCTGGTAACTCCTCCTCCTCATTGCCTCTATCTGTTGGTGTACCTCAAGGCTCTGTCCTTGGTCCTCTGCTCTTTTCCATCTACACCTCCTCCCTGGGCAAAATCATCAACAGCTTTGGCTTTAATTACCACCTCTACGCTGATGACACTCAGATCTACCTCTCTACCCCTGATCTCTCTCCCACTGTCCTCTCAAAAGTCAGTGACTGTTTATCTGGCATCTCCTCCTGGATGGCCTCCCACCACCTAAAGATCAACATGTCAAAGACTGAACTCCTACTTATTCCTCCCTCCAATGCCTCCCCACCTCCTGACTTCTCTATCACGGTGGAGGGTATCACCATCTCCCCATCAAACCAAGTTCGCTGCCTTGGAGTTACACTTGACTCTGCTCTTTCCTTCATCCCCCACATCAAGTCTCTTTCCTCCTCCTGCCGATACCAACTGCGTAATATTTCCAGAATTTGGCCATTTCTTACCGCTGTCACCACAAAACAACTCATACACGTCCTGGTAATCTCCCGACTCGACTATTGCAATAATCTCTTATCTGGCCTCCCTCTGTCCCGCCTCTCCCCCCTACAATCCATCCTGAACGCCTACGCCAGGCTAATTCACCTCACCCGCCGCTCTGTCTCTGCCGCTCCCCTCTGCGAGTCCCTTCACTGGCTCCCCATCCACTGCAGAATTAAGTTCAAAATCCTTATCCTTACCTACAAAACCCTCACTAACTCAGCTCCCCACTACCTGTCCTCACTAATCACCAAATACACCCCAGCCCGCTCCCTAAGGTCAAACAGTGACCTGCGCCTAGCTTCTCCCCGCATCACCTCTTTCCATGATAGACTGCAGGATTTCTCACGCGCAGCCCCCACTCTCTGGAACGCTCTCCCTCGTACTGTCAGACTTTCACCTAACTTCTCTTCCTTCAAATTCTCCCTGAAAACATTCCTATTTAGGGAAGCCTACCACCCAACTCACTGACGCAACCATCAATCACTCTCACCTTACAGTCCTCTCCTCCTGTTTCCAACCCCAACCCTCCCAGATTGTGAGTTCCTACGGGAATAGGGCCCTCATCTCCTCCTGTACTGTTTGTCAAATGTTGTTCATTGTATTGTAACCCTGTCTATACTGTGCTTATTGTACAGCGATGTACAGTGTGACCTTTCCAGCGATGCCTCTCTTTAACACCTGAGTGAGGTGCCGGACTGCAATCCAATCTTGGATGTCAGCCAAGCCTCCAGGGCCTCCCCCGCCTACTGACATCATCGCGCATATGACTTCAGTTGGGAAATTAACCCATAGCTACCTAGTTGCGGAGATAGGAGAATTGTACCTCCTCAATCAGTGGCAGTTAGCGGGTCATGTTTGGTATCATTGTCATTGGAAAGGCATGGCCTTTCTATGGATACCAAACATGACCATGTTATGTGTAAAAAAAAAAAAGAATATTATTAATTAATAAATAACAGGTTTTTATTTTTATTTTTAATTTTTTTGTCTGGGTCGTATAATAAAACAGGTTTAAATCGCATTTAAAAATGATGAGCACAAAACCGTCAAAATGAGCTCAGCACACAGAGGTGACATGGCTCAGCATTGAAGGGGTATAGTAAATTAAATTATACGCTATGCATGCTATGTGTAAGTTCTTCATTGTAAAAAATAACTTAAAAATAACACAACCGGTTGGGTGATTGCCACATTTCTGTGGGACGCTTGTCAATTCTGCAGGATTAAGTAGGGAGTAAAGTGCAGCTATTGATGAAGCACACACAGTATAAGTCCTATGTGATCTCATTTAATTTATTGCAGTGGGGACCATACAATTAACACACTGAAATGAAATGGATACTTTTTGTTAATTTTAACCCCGCCTTCTCTTCACTGTTAATGATTTTTTCTATTAGTTAAAAACGTCACAGTTTTTTCAGTGACATTTTTTTCTTGCTCCTCTTACATCCTCCTCTCCAGGCTTCAAGAAAGCAGTCCCTGGAATGCTTTAGGTGCGAACGGCACCTGCACCACTTACATGCGACAGTCCAGTGACTGGCTTGTTAAAGTATCACTGCAGCATGTGCACCTCATGCACTTGCATAAGATGCACTGATGTCAGCACACCTACCTTCACAGGGCAAATATATCGGGATAAGAGAAAGGAGAAATAGAAAAATGAATATAAAGAAGATAGCACATTCTATGGGACACCTTCAGGCCCGGACTGGCCATCAGGCAAATCGGGCGTTTGCGGGTAGGCCGTTAGCCTCCAGGGCCAGTCAGGCGCTAGCCTCCCTTGCAGGTCGGCCGGCCGACATAGCCAGCTGCAAGGCAGCCTAGGCCGACTGAAGAGGGAGGGCGGCCGGCCATCCACCGAGCTCTATGACCTAATTAGCGCACCATTTGACGTCATCAGTGGGGGTCGACGGCCAGCCGGCTCCCTCTGTTTAGGTCACAGGGCGCGCCCACACACATGCTGACTGTAATTAAGGCACGTGTGGGCCATATCCTCCCTGTTTCATGTGACCGGCACGCGACATCCATGAAGTATGCGGGGGGGATTAATTGGTATGCTGGGGGGATTAATTAATTGGTATGCTGGGGGGAGAAATAAATTAATTGGTATGCTGGTGGCAGAAATTAATTAATTAATTGATATACTAGGGGGAAGAAATTAATCAATTAATATGCTGGGGGAACCAATTAAGTAATTGATATGCTAGGGGGGAATGAATTAATTGACATGCTGGGGGAAATTAATTAATTGTTATTCTGGGGAGTGGGAGAAATGAATTAATTGATATGCTGGGGGGAGAAATTAATTAGTTGATATGCTGGGGAATGAATTAATTGATATGCTGGGGGAAATCAATGCATTAATTGATATGCTAGAAGGAATGAATGAAATAATTGAAAGTTGGGGGAAATTAATGCATTAATTGATATGTTGGAAGGAATGAATGAAATAATTGATATGCTGGGGGGATTAATTAATTAATTGATATGCTGGGGGGGATAAATTAATGAACTGATGTGCTGGGGGAGAAATAAATTTATTTATATGCTGGGGAGGGTAGACATGAATGAATTGATGGGCTGGGGGGTTGAATAAATTGGTATTGGTACATTACATTGAGTTTTATTAATGTAAGCCCTCATAAGCACTGCACATTACTGTGGAGTCTGTAACACCCTTGTAAACACTGCACATTACCGTGGAGCTCTGTGACACCCCCATAATGTGCAGTGTTGTATGGGTTTTTACAGAGCTTCACAGTAATGTGCGGTGTGTATGAGCGTATCACAGAGCTCCACAGCAAAAAAAGTCACACTCATACACACCGCACATTACTGTGAGTTTTATTGCTGTGGAGCTCTGTGATACACTCATATACACCACACATATCACAGAGCTCCACAGCAATAAAACTCACAGTAATCTGCGGTGTGTATGAGCGTATCACAGAGCTCAACAGCAATAAAACTCACAGTAATGAGCGCTGTGTAGAAATAAAAATGTGGGCAGCTCAGTCCAAAATGCACGGCCCTATATTTTGTTCCAGTCCGGGCCTGGACATCTTACATGTTTGGGGCTGTGCCTTCTTAGCGGACCTTATTTTATTGTGTATTGTTATCTGGTTTATTTTAGTGTTTCACTAGGTTAGGACACACCACAGAAATTCATTAAACTTAACTATCCCAAAAACCCTTTCTTATTAGTTACCTGTTTGTGATCTGGGTTCTTAATATAGTCCCATTTTATATACACAGATGAAAGAGACATCAGGGGTTATTTAGAGACAGCCAATCTGGCCCCGAAATGGCACTGAACAGGGAATTTCCCCGTACGGTGCCATTTTGGGGGCCATTCGGCTATTCATAGAGCAGGCAGTTTGCCAAATTTGGTAAACTGCCAGTGAGTATAGTGTCTTTTCGGCAGCAGCGAAATCCCCCATAGAGAAACAATGGTTAAACTATTCAGAGTACAAGGAACAGTTGACAAAATGCCCTGCTGTTTGGTGTTTTCATTCGGCAGGTTTAATAAGGCTAAATAGGTGTCAATGTTACAAATATTCCCGTTTTTATCCATTATCTACTAAACCATTTATTATTTTAATCTGTAGCAAAAAGTGGTTTTTTTTAATATTGTTTTTTATTTTTGGAACAGACCTTTTTATTATGATTCATAGGACCTTATATCTTAATTCCAGACATTTTCGTTCAGTAGTTTTTTGCAAACAGTGTTTCAAATTTGACACGTTCAATCGTTTCATTTTTTTTTTTAGCCGTCCGGCAGATTGTCTGCTTTTTTTTGCGGCTGGTCGGCGCTGTGCTCGGCAGCTCATCGGCTGCATTGTTTGCGGCGGATGTCCGGTGGGTTGGTGGCAGCGGCCGTTCGGTTTGCGACGGGTTTGCGGCGGTATTCGGTGGCCAATTCCCTGCACTTCGGGGACCCTGCGGTGAATTTCAGTGCTCTCTGAATAACCATAATGTCTCTTCTCTCATTTATTTCAGAAATTCTGTGTAGGCATGAATGGATACTTATAGGAACATACGTATAAAAATCTTATTAGGAAAAATATATGCAAAGCTACAGACTTCAAATTGCTTGCATATGTTTTTTTGAACATTTTCAACAGAGAAGCAAAGGGAACATATGTGATGGTCACAACTGATAGCGCTACAGTCATATCCACCAACTAAATGGTCCCAGACATTATATTTTATGACTTACTTTTTCTGGAGATGAACTGAAAAGCCTCAAAATCCAAGCTCAAAGTTACACAATATATTTAAAAAAATTCTAAAACATAGTAATGAAACAATCTTTACTCAGAGATAAAAAGATGCAGAATGGATTTCAAGAAAAACAATATATATGAATATGCAAACACAGACATCAATATTGATTGGGGCATCTACAGTTACTACAAATGTAGATTACCTATGGGTGTATATTTTTTAAGTGTGAATGCATTTAAAACATTATATTCAGGTTTGGATTAACAAATGAGAGGCAAGACTGTCACTATTATAAACTTGCAAAAAGAGGTACAATATGGAGTGAGAGGAAATGGACTCCACTATGGCTTTGAGAGGGATGATACAGAGGCAAAATTGATGGTGAGAAGGAGAAGAATATCAGCTAGATATGCCATGCAGCAAGTTTGGGGTTAATTAAATGGAGTGAGAATATTTGTGCGGCTGTATTTATATATGTCTGTAGTGTTAACTGATGAGCTGACAGGTGAAATATGCATTTAGCATCAAGTTGAGAGAGCTTTCCCTGGACAATCACAATGAAACAATGTTACAATAGGATTCAGAAACCTTTTATCTATCTTTCCATTATCTCCTTGACTCATTGTTTCCTTTTTACTTCCTATTTTTCATACTGTAGCTAGCCATAATAATATGAAGCTGCAAGTTAGTGGAAACACTATGAAGCCCTAGACAAACAATAAGAATATATGCTAAGTATTGGGAAAACTCTCTTTGAATTATGCAATGGAGCTACCCCTGAACCTGATTCAGCAGCTTCTGTCTACGAAAACGTCACTATCTGCAAATATAAACAAACGCTTTGCAGTGATGGTTCAATATAGGAATGTCATATCACTATTATTACAGCCCTACCTGAATGAATAAGGGTGTAATTAATAAGTAGACCACTTATAGCACAGTAAGTTCTTTTTTCCTTGTTTCAGAGACAAATGGTACAAACGGACATCTGGACAAGTTAAAATTACTATATTCACCTCTAGAAATCTTCATTGTAGGTTGTTTCCTTGATATCAAATAATGGCAATAGTAAAGGCCAACTTGTCTCTATTTTCAACATTATGTGAAAAATGCAATTTTTCATTCTCCATTAATCTCCTGTCATGAATGTAACCGCTGTGACTTCTCTTGTTTCTGGGGAAAAGCTGTAAACTAAAGCTTTGTTACAACTTTCACAGTGGCTTATTTAATAACGAAATTTTGGATTGTAAAAAACATGTGCTCAGGTAATTTATTCCTGGCTCAATTATAAGCCAGGCACAGATTGCTCCATGAGAGGGCACAGTGATGCTCCATTATGTAAGTACTTTTGTTTAACCCCTTCACTGCTGAACCATTTCACCTCTGTGTGCTGAGCTCATTTTTAGAGGTTTTCCTCATCATGTTTAAACGTGATTTTAAGTCACGATTTATTATACAACCCAGACATATTATATTTCCTTTTTGTCGGCAGATTCATAATATATCATTATTATATGTATACGTTATGCCCTGCCTGAATATTGTAACAAAAAATGCAATAAAATTTGAATTTCTCAATCATCTACAGCGTGTAAAATGATTTTGTTTTTACCTTTTATCTTCTGAGCCTTTGTGGTTATATATTCTATGGGGTATATTTGTTAAAAAAATTAGAAATTAAGAATTAGAAGAATTTGTTACATTTTTGGGGGGGGGGGATTAAAGGATTTTTAGCAAACCCCCATAGAAAAAAATCATTGGTGCAGCATCATTGTTCACATTATAATTGAAATGGGAACAATATTGCTACATTTATAAAAATAACACACACAAAAAAGACGTTTTTATTTTTCTATTATTCATTTTTATTATTTTTATTTTTATTATTGTTTTCTTACTTTGAACATGGTCATGTTCCAGTGTTTCAAATCAATGCAGAACCTTATCAGAACATAACAATCCAAAAGGAGGAAAAAAATAACCTTTTCCTTTTTTTTCCTCTTTTTGGATTGTTATGTTCTGATAAGGTTCTGTATTGATTTTCTATAGCCTGTGGTGTGTAAAATACATATATCTAGACTTGCATTGTTGAATCTAATACACAATTTATTTGTTTATGTATATTCTTTGCTCAATATCAATAAATTAGAATTTTTTTACCTGGTGTTCTTCCAAGTTATATACGCTTTATACTTTAGGACTTTTGAGGAATGGTCCATTAATTGGTTAGCACCCGTTTTTTGTATTTATATTTGGTGTGCATTGTAACATTTCTTTTCTTGTTTGGTATCATTGGAAACGCCATGCTCTGGCCTTTCGTATGACATCAAACATGACCCTCTAGCTGGCACTTTTCGGGAGATAGGGGGTTCAAAGGAAACCCCTATGTCCACCATGGGATTTCCTTATGAAATCTCCGGGCAGCTAGGGGTTTCCCAGCTAAAAGACATCATTGTGCCATTCCCCCACCGGAACTAGGCCATGATCCGGTGCCGAATGGCGCCGTATCGTGGACCGGCTCCTCAGGGGTTAAAGACAGGCATCGCTTGAAGGGGCAGACACTGCCCTTTCAAACGTTGCCTGTCTTTACCTTCTACCTTCTCCCGATCTGGAGGGAGAGGGATCTGAAAGGACCCACCCTCCCATTAGGGAATCTCCCGGTATACCTTTGTCCGGTGGTCACCTGAAAATGACGTCATCGCGTCTGACATCATTACACCGGGAGGGGCCTTAAAAGCAGCACCTGACTTCAAGGAACTCAGAATACCACGGGACACCCGGAGGAGAGAGGCGAGTATCCAACGGAACTCCCAGTAAACGGGTGATGTGTGGGGAACATCCTCTGCATACAGCGGGAGACTCCTAGGACGCAACCCACACGTCATCCACAGTGAAGGGGTTAAATTCACTTGAGAGATAAATCATAAAAGTCCCCTTCTAAGCTCTTTTATGGCACTTTGAATACCTCCTATACCTTCAGAATATCTGTTTCAGTTCAAAAGACTTCAGTTCACCCTAAAGGTTTGTTTTGCGATGACCGTCAACAAGTCTCAGACTTTGAAGGTAGATGTTCTGTGCAATCTTCCCGTCTGGAGTACCGCTACATCACTTTCGCACTTATTCTGTCCCGCAAACTTTCCAGCTTTTCTACTTGACACTCTTGTCATGTTTGCTTTATGTGTTTAACCATTCATTTCACACTTTCTCATTAGATTAAACCGCAGAGATTCAATGCTGTTTTTCCAGAGTCAGAAGACAGACAACTTTTTCGTACATTCTACACATACCATTATGGAGAAATCCTAAATCTGCCAGAAAATGAGATAGGTGTTTGTGTAACGGCTCTGCTTATGTTTATTTCTAGGGATGGGCTGCCGGTTCGATTCGAACATGAGTTTGCATTGAACATTGTCCGTTCGCCCAACGGCGAACATTTCCGCGTGTTCGCCGCCTGTTCACCCACAATGCACCACAATGGACCACAATGCACTGTGCCCTGGCCTGAAGCTTGTAATTGGCTACAGCCCTGCACCTGACCACAGGTCAGGTGCAAGACAGGTGCAAGACTATGCGAATCAGGGTTCAGAGTCCTGATTGGGCAAATTTTGCCCAATCATGGGCTCACAAAGAAAAGTCCCGCAGCAAACTATATAAGGCTTCCCTGCAGCCCTAGCGTGTGTGTTGCAGGAGTGAATCAGAGAGGAGATTGTTGGATTTGCAGGGACAAGCTGGCAGTGGCAAATAGCAGGGAACTGGCAGCCTGGCTGTGAAATATCATACCACAGTTGAATCAGAGTTCATCTTTATCTATTCAGAGTTGAATCTGGGTCTTCTTGCCAGATATCAGGGTGTATCACTGTTATACAGATTTTCCAGTACTCTGCTATATCTTTAATCTAATTCTAGATACCACAGAATACCACAGTTGAATCATAGTTCATCTTTATCTATTCAGACTTGAATCTGGGTATTGTTGCCAGCTATCAGGGTGTATCTCTGTTATAGCAGAGTTCTGTAAAATCTGTATAGCTTTAATCAAATTCTAGATACCATAGAATACCACAGTTGAATCAGAGTTCATCTGTATCTTTAATCTGTATCTTTATCTATTCAGAGTTGAATCTGGGTGTTGCCAGCTGTCAGGGTGTTGCAGCCTGCAGGAGAGGAAGTGAATCAGAGAGAGAGTAGAGGACATTGGCAGCCTTGCAAAGAAAATATCAGTGAAATCGCTGATTTATAGCAGAGTTCTAAATATCTTTAATCTAGATAACACAGTTGAATCAGAGTTCTGTATATCTCCAATCTATATACCAGAGTTAAATCAGAGTTCCGCATATCTCCAATCTTTATAACAGAGTTGAATCAGAGTTCTGCATATCTCCAATCTATATACCAGAGTTGAATCAGAGTTCTGTATATCTTTAATCTATATATCACTCACCATGTCAGAAAAACCAAAAAGGACAGGCAGATGCACCCAGACACAGATATGAGGGCAAGCAGCCTCAGTGTCGGAAGGCTGTGCCCCTGGTCGTCATGGACGTGGTGCATCCTCTGTAGGGGCACACTTGTCCTTTCTAACTGGTGCTGTTCGTCTTATGCAGCAGCAACATACAGAGGATTTGGTGGATTGGCTAACCAGGCCCTCCTCATCCTCCGAGTCCTCTGCCAGCCAGGTTTGTAGTGGTTTACAGTCCACCTCAGCTGCCAAAGCATCTAATAGCCAATATGCTATGGAGCTACTAGGTTGCCCTTCATCCAGCGTGCTTTCTGAAAGGACGCTTAGTGCCGCTGGAGGTTTTATCACAGATAAAAGAGTGCATCTGTCCACCGACTCTGTAGACCGGCTGACATTTATAAAAATGAATCAGTCCTGGATCAGCAGCTATCACTCCCCTGATGCTGATGTAGCTGAATAGATCAGGGATCTCTTCTGCATTCCCAAAACCTCCACCACTGCACTCTTCCACAGAATCCACAATACCTCAGAGGGGTTAGGGACGGTGTGAAGGCACTGTTGCCGACACTAAAGGCCCAATTTTAAAGCACCTATTGTTACTTTCATCCAAAGCCTGCATACGAGGCACCATAATTTAGCCAAAAAATGACTAAACTTGTTCTGCGCATCCTAAAACGTCTCCTCTTTTCATACAGGCTGCCGCCCCAAGCAGTTGTTTTTTAATAGATTAAAGGAAAACCATTTACCGTCATTTGAAATGTCATTTTTTTTTCTTTTTAAATGTTTCTATACATCCTACAAATCCGCCACTTCACGGGCAGGTTATGGGGACCTCCTAGGCACAATATTTTAAGGAATTTTTTGTTTTTATTATTAAAATTTATGTCATGGAAAAGTCACTGTTCCTTTAAAAACTTTTTTGTTTTAAACTTTTTTTTCCTTGTTTCCTGTCTCCCAGGCCACTACCCTTTTATGGCCAATATCTTGCATATATGCCCTCTTGGAGGGCACTCTAAAATTCGAACGTTCGAGTCCATTGACTTGCATTGAGTTCGAATCGTGTTCGCGTTTGAATTCGAACTTTTTCAAATTGTTCGAGTTCGAATGCGAACCGAACACGTGGGTGTTCGGCCCATCCCTATTTATTTCTGCCCAAAAATTTAAATGTGGTAAAACAAAATAAACCCACCTTCAGCATTATTGCATTCTTTGTTTGGTTTGTCGGAATACAGATTTGATTGTGATGCGTGTCAGAGTAGGAAAATGTAACCTATTTTTCTAATTTTTATCCATTTTTGTATTTTTTTACATTAAAAATACAAGGGATACAATAGCACATACATGCTAAAAGGATACAGAGCGTTGTCAATAAATAACATGATTATTCCCCAACATGCTTTTCAGTGTCACAAAATTGTCTGTTTTTACTTTTGTTTTTTAAACTGAAAAGGTAATTTTTTCTCCCGTATTTTGGTGCATTGCATTTAATGAATAATGTAATTATGTAAAACACTAAACTTGCTCCCAGTGTGAGAAATGATAGGGTGAGTAACGGCAGCAGCATTGTTCGCTTTATAGGTTAAAAGCAGGTCACGCCGCCACCTTAGAACAGATAATATTAAAAGTAATTTTGCCTTTTTTCACAGTTTTTTTTTATTTTTGCAACTACATGGTCAGGTTTGTAATCATTGGAGAGACTCTGATCTGCCCAATGACACCTCACTTGACCTTGTGGGTTTTATAGAATGGAGATACAGGAATCTATTGGATCCATTGGTTGTAGAGGAGGCGGTCTGCATCTCCTGCTAGTGCATCTACATCTCCTGCCGGAGCTCAGAGAAGAGTGATGTCTCTGGACCCAGATGTAATGGCCCACCAGGGAATTTCCCAGTATCCTGGTCATCAATTTCTGTGTGGTATGAAGGGACTCTTACACAAATCTCTTAAAAAACTGCTGCTGGGTTTGGCAAGGGCCTCGACCTCCTGGAGCAACCAGGCCCCTGAACAAATCATGGAGATGGCAGCCCTCTCTGCAGACCCCCAAATGGATCCTCTTACCTTAGATAGTAATGGTGATATTAAGCACATGCAATATCTACGTCTCACAATTGAAAACGAGGGAAATCTCAATGTATCCTTCCTGGTAAAATCCTTTCTCCAAAAAAAAATTGGAATTTCCTAAACATTAATTTTATCATATAATTTGAAGAGCGGCGCTGTATTCTATAGCAACTACAAAACACATCACACTTTAATAGGTTCCGGGACTTTCAATAATTTTTTATTATAACAATGGGAAGCGCAGCCCATATGAACTTAAAGGAAAGCATCACCCAGTAGTTACTTAACTTGCATAGGTTGAAAAAAGACATGCGTCCATCAAGTGCAGCCTTTTCCATATCACCTACTGCTGTTGATCCAAAAGAAGGCAAAAAACCCAGTCTGAAGCGCTCGCCAATATGCAACACACTGGGAAAAAAATTCCTTCTTGACCCCAGAATGGCGGTCAGATATCTCCTTGGATCAAGCACCCCAAGTAGTGCACCCAATTTCTTTGCCACTAGGATTCCTCTTTGCCGTTTGCAAGATTACCTGTTAAAGAGAGAAATAGATAGTTATATACTTAATTATTAGTTATGTATAGGTAGCAGGTGAATTATTTGTGCCCCCCAAGGCATATTACATTGCTTGTTAATTATTAGTGTCAAGCTTTCTTCTGGCCGTGGAGCAGCAGTTTGTTAGAAGACCTCTAGATACAGTCATGGCCGAAATTGTTGGCACCCCAGACATTTTTCCAGAAAATCAAGTTTTTCTCACAGAAAAGTAATGCAGTAACACATGTTTTGCTATACACATGTTTATTCCCTTTGTGTGTATTGGAACAAAACAAAAAAGGGAGGAAAAAAAGCAAATTGGACATAATGTCACACAAAACTCCAAAAATGGTCTGGACAAAATTATTGGCACCCTTTCAAAATTGTGGATAAATAAGATTTTTTCAAGCATGTGATGCTCCTGTAAACTCACCTGGGACAAGTAACAGGTGTGGGCAATATAAAAATCACACCTGAAAGCAGATAAAAAGGAGAGACGTTCACTTAGTCTTTGCATTGTGTGTCTGTGTGTGCCACACTAAGCATGGACAACAGAAAGAGGTGAAGAGAACTGTCTGAGGACTTGAGAACCAAAATTGTGGAAAAATATCAACAATCTCAAGGTTACAAGTCCATCTCCAGAGATCTAGATTTTCCTTTGTCCACAGTGCGCAACATTATCAAGAAGCTTGCAACCCATGGCACTGTAGCTAATCTCTCTGTGGGTGGACGGAAGAGAAAAATTTATGAAAGGTTGCAACGCAGGATAGTCCGGATGGTGGATAAGCGCCCCCAAACAAGTTCCAAAGAAATTCAAGCTGTCCTGCAGGCTCAGGGAGCATCAGTGTCAGTGTGAACTATCCGTCGACATGTAAATGAAATGAAACGATATGGCAGGAGACCCAGGAGGACCCCACTGCTGACACAGAGACCTAAAAAAGCAAGACGACAGTTTGCCAAAATGTACTTGAGTAAGCCAAAATCCTTCTGGGAAAACGTCTTGTGGACAGATGAGACCGAGATAGGGCTTTTTGGCAAAGCACATCATTCTACTGTTTACCGAAAATGGAATGAGGCCTACAAAGAAAATAACACAGTACCTACAGTGAAATATGGTGGAGGTTCAATGATGTTATGGGGTTGTTTTGCTGCCTCTGACACTGGGTGCCTTGAATGTGTGCAAGGCATCATGAAATCTGAGGATTACCAAAGGATTTTGGGTCGCACTGTAGAGCCCAGTGTCAGAAAGCTAGGTTAGCATCCGAGATCTTGGGTCTTCCAGCAGGACAATGACCACAAACATACGTCAAAAAGCACCCAAAAATGGATGACAACAAAGCGCTGGAGAGTTCTGAAGTGGCCAGCAATGAGTCTAGATCTAAATCCCATTGAACACCTGTGGAGAGATCTTAAAATTGCTGTTGGGAAAAGGCGCCCTTCCAATAAGAGAGACCTGGAGCAGTTTGCAAAGAAAGAGTGGTCCAAAATTCCAGTTGAGAGGTGTAAGAAGCTTATTGATGGTTATAGGAAGCGACTGATTTCAGTTATTTTTTCCAAAGGGTGTGCAACCAAATATTAAATTAACATTTTTGGAGTTTTGTGTGACATTATGTCCAATTTGCTTTTTTTCCTCCCTTTTTTTGTTTTGTTCCAATACACACAAAGTGAATAAACATGTGTATAGCAAAACATGTGTTACTGCAATACTTTTCTGTGCGAAATACTTGATTTTCTGGAAAAATGTCTGGGGTGCCAACAATTTCGGCCATGACTGTATATGTGTTCGGTATTCTCAGTGCTGCTCATTTGCCTCCCTGCGCCATGGATTAATATGAAGGTTACTGTCAACCAAACAAAATAGTTTAGTGTCAAAACAACACCACCTTGGGGAAACTGTAGGTTAAGAGGTGTTGAAAACATTGCCTAGCAGTAAAACGTTAGGGCAAAAAAGACAGTTTTGACAAACTGTTTAATTTTTGTGGTCAAAATTAGTTCCATACTACCGATAGCATTATTATAGTGATATTACCCATCCCCATTTGATTTTATGCCCCAATTTCATTTTATGCCCCCATTTCATTTTATATCATTACATATGATTTTTTTCTAGCCTGACGTTTACTTTGCATCTCTGTCATTCTCGCCTGTCAGTTCCCTCGACAGAATACATTGCGGGAGCTATGCTGTGGACAAGTCACGAAGTCGAACTTAAAAGCAAACAGCTGTCAGCGAGACTGCGATTTGTCATCGACACAAGGCTTTAACCCCTTAGTGACCGGGCGGTTTTACACAAATCCGTCCTTTAGTGACCGCTGCTGTTTTTACGTTTCTGTGCTGTTAGTGTTTAGGTCAAATTTTCCTCTTACTCGTTTATTCAACCCACACATATTATGCACCGTTTTTCCCGCCATTAAATGGACTTTCTAAAAATACCATTAATTCTATCATATCGAATAATTTAGTACAAAAAAATATATGAAATATGATGAACAAATGGTAAAAACACACTTTTTCTTAATTTAATCCCCCAAAATTTACAACCACCAAAAAAGACCCCGGCTAAATAGTTTCAAAATTTTGTCCCGAGAATAGAAATACCCAATTTTTACATGTTTTTGCTTTTTAGCCCCTTCACTGCTGAGCCAGTTCACCTATGTGCGCTGAGCTCATTCTGACTGTTTTATGCTAATTATTTTTAGATGACAGCCTAGGTCCTATTTAACTAAGCCCCCCCAGACAAATTTTTTTTTTAAAAAAAGCCCAAAATTTATTTTTTATTATTATTTTTTTATTTATTTATTTTTTAAAGTTTTATTTTTACACCAAATCTTGTCATGATCAGGCCTTTCCAATGATATCAAATATCAAACCCTCTAGCTGCCATGGATCGGGAGATAAAAGATCCAAAGGATCCCCTATCTCCACATGGCAGCTAGGGGGTTAACTGGCCCACTGACATACTCACACATATGGTGAGGATGTCAGTGGGTGGGGGGTAACCTGGAGGCTTGGCTGACATCAAAGATGTCAGCCCCCCCTCCAGGTTTGAATTGCAATTCAGCGCAAAGTTGCGCCGAATCACGATGCGGCAGCAAAACCGATAATGCAAGTGTTAGTACACCGCTAAAAAGGGGAGACTCTCCCCTTTCCTTCGAGGAAACTTGCATCTCTCTATCTTCAACGGTTGGGGAGATAGAGGGATCCAAAGGAGCCCCCCTCCATTGATTTCAATGGGGGCGCCTGCTGATGACATCACCGCGCAGCGTGGTGACGTCGTCGAGCTCGCTGGCCCATCTAGATCACGGGGGCAGGCTTCCTCCCTGCCAGATCTGCGAGGTATCCAGCAAGGGAGATAAGAATAGGGCGGGAGGGAGGTTAGGCGCCGCTGACGTACTATGTTCGTCTGCCGGTCTAAGGGAGACCCGTGGGCAGGACGTTCATTGTACGTCAGCAGTCCCTAAGGGGTTAAACTGTAGCTGATGACTAAACAGCCTCCATGCTTTTTGCCGTTGACTGGAGAGTGGCAGACGATGCATGCAACGTCTGGTCGCTGAGGTGCTGCACTTGCTCCAATGACCCCCCTAACGAATACACCAATTAGTAGAGATCTTACATTTAATCTCTGAATGGCAGATCAGGTACTAGTCTGGATCCACAAACAATGTCATTGTCTTCTGCGGCCTGAGGTAACGGCGTTTTATCACCGTCAGCAATTAAATGATAAACTCCTGGAAGAGAGAAAAGTGCTGGATTTAGAATCGTACGAATGCAGGAGCAACATATGGGTTGTAATATAGGAGAATTCTGTCTGGTCACATAAAGATTAGTTGTGAGACATTAACACTGCAGCAATGTATTATTTTATTAATTATCCTGCAGCCCCCTTCTCTGCAATATCATTATTTAATGAGCGAGTCCTCGTCCACCTGGATTTACTTCCCTCCTTACATCTCTCAGAAGCTCTTTATCAAGATTCTCTTAAAGCGCATGGAAATTGATAATATTTTGTGTAAAATGCTATTAGTATTAATTTATAATTAACACATTCCTCTGGTCACCCGCCCTAATGAAAAGCCCGTGCGCACCAGTGGTTTTAAAGTATTAGTAGAACCTCCTTTATCTGCTTGTGCATTTGTTGGTGAAAACGTGTTTAATTACAGTTATCTCTAAACCCTTTCCTGAGCAGATCATTGCTTTACATATTAGAATATCTCGCGTTTAAGACCACCTACCTTCCTCGCGCAGGATGATCCGCTCAATGGGAGTCTCCAGTGACGCGTGATTGATCCTCACTTTGAAATATTTGGCTGTTTTTGAGGCGCTGCGCTTGTCTTTTAGCTTGCTGGTCAAATTGAAAGTCCCGTCGCTGTTAATGGACCACGCGTTCTTTATCCTGGAGTCATTATAGTCAATGTACTTATCATGTATCCATCGACTCCACGTTATATGAACCAGATGGCGGTGGATACTTTCCATTTCGGCTCTGAGATAACAATTCTTCTTTTTCTCTACATATGAAATATTAACAGCGGCCGGTCTCTCCGAGGCGGAGACTTTGATGTCGGCCTTCTGTGTTTGCTGAGGTAACTCTGTGAAACAAAGGGAATTGTAAGAATTTTTTTTATTATAATGTATAATTCTTTCGATTTTTATTAACATTTTATTCAGTCATTAATGGAATGGTCAAACAATAACTATAGAAATAACACCTCTCTGATATTTTCTAGAACCTACAAATACAGCGGTCAAAAGAACCTCGCCAGTCGACACCTCTACTTCTACATGGTCTCCAGCATCACTGGAGTTAAGGAGTTTTAGGAGTTTTTATGATGTCAGGGCCTGACTGGACACCCTGAAAGCTAATTAACGGGGGGAGGGGCAGTATAAACAACATAATTGAGGAGGTAAGGACAAATACGTTGTGCAGAGGACATGTCCCACACGTGTATTTCACACGGAAAGGAAATGGATGTTGCAAGGGATACGTCCTCCGCACTCCATTTATTAAATTAAACGTGATGGGGTGATTAATAAATCGACAGGAGCGGGAGTGTTTTGAAACAAAATCCATAATGAAAAGAGAAGCAGAGAAGACTGGGAATTAATTGCAAAGGGCAAAAAGTCACCCCTATTTCTTTCACGTTAATATTACATTTTATCCCTTTTTTCCCCACAGTATCCGTTTCTTATTGTAAAAACAGAGCACTGGATTTTAGTGAAAACATTTAAAACAAGATAAAGCACCCTTACCTGCTGGTATGACGGATTCCTCATCAGATACCTGGGCTTTTGCTATAAAATAAAAAACATAGAATAAGCCAGAATTAATAATGACATATTATACAGAATGTACAATTTCCCACACACACATTGCGGCGGTCAAAAGAACCTCGCCACCTCTACTTCTAAATTGTCTCCAGCACCACTGGAGTTAAGGAGTTTAGGAGTTTTAATGATGTCAGGGCTAGTCGTGACACCCTGCAAGCTAATTATCATGGTGGGGGGGGGGTTTAAACAACATACTGTCAGGTCCAGAAATATTGGGACATCGACACAAATCTAACATCTTTGGCTCTATACACCACCACAATGGAGTTGGAATGAAACAAACACAATGTGCTTTAACTGCAGACTGTCAGCTTTAATTTGAGGGTATGTACATCCAACTCAGGTGTAGGACTTACAGCAGTTTGCAGATGTGCCTCCCACTTGTTAAGGGACCAAAGGTAATGGGACAGAATAATGATCATAAATCAAACTTTCCCTTCTTAATACTTGGTTGCACATCCTTTGCAGTCAATCACAGCCTGAAGTCTGGAACGCATAGACATCACTAGACGCTGGGTTTCATCCCTGGTGATGCTCTGCCAGGCTTATACTGCAACTGTCTTCAGTTCCTGCTTGTTCTTGGGGCATTTTCCCTTCAGTCTTGTCTTCAGCAAGTGAAATGCATGCACAATGGGATTCAGGTCAGGTGATTGACTTTGCCATTGCATAACATTCCACTTCTGTCCCTTCAAAAACTCTTTCGTTGCTTTTGCAGTATGCTTTGGGTCATTGTCCATCTGCACTGTGAAGCGCCGTCCAATGAGTTCTGCAGCATTTGGCTGAATGTGAGCAGATAATATTGCCCAAAACACTTCAGAATTCATCCTGCTGCTTTTGTCAGCAGTCACATCATCAATAAATACAAGAGAACCAGTTCCATTGGCAGTCATACATGCCCACGCCATGATACTACCACCACCATGCTTCACTGATGAGGTGGAATGCTTAGGATCATGAGCGGTTCCTTTCCTTCTCCATACTCTTCTCTTCCCATCACTCTGGTACAAGTTGATCTTGATCTCATCTGTCCATAGGATCTTGTTCCAGAACTGTGAAGGCTTTGTTAGGTGTTGTTTGGTAAACTGTAATCTGGCCTTCCTGTTTTTGAGGCTCACCAATGGTTTACATCTTGTGGTGAACCCTCTGTATTCACTCTGGTGAAGTCTTCTCTTGATTGTTGACTTTGACACACATACACCTACCTCCTGGAGAGTGTTCTTGATCTGGCCAACTGTTGTGAAGGGTGTTTTCTTCACCAGGGAAAGAATTCTTCTGTCATCCACCACAGTTGTTTTCCGTGGTCTCCCAGGTTTTTTGGTGTTGCTGAACTCACCGGTGCACTCCTTCTTTTTGAGAACATTCCAAACAGTTGTTTTGGCCACTCCTAATGTTCTTGCTATCTCTCTGATGGGTTTGTTTTGTTTCTTCAGCCTAATGATGGCTTGCTTCACTGATAGTGACAGCTCTTTGGATCTCATCTTGAGAGTTGACAGCAACAGATTTCAAATGCAAATAGCACACTTGAAATGAACTCTGGGCCTTTTATCTTCAGACTCTAATTGGGGTAATGAGGGAATATCACACACCTGGCCATGGAACAGCTGAGAAGCCAATTGTTCCATTACCTTTGGTCCCTTAACAAGTGGGAGGCACATCTGCAAACTGCTGTAAGTCCTACACCGTTCACCTGAGTTGGATGTACATACCCTCAAATTAAAGCTGACAGTCTGCAGTTAAAGCACATTGTGTTTGTTTCATTCCAACTCCATTGTGGTGGTGTATAGAGCTAAAGATGTTAGAATTGTGTCGATGTCCCAATATTTCTAGACCTGACTGTAATTGCCGGAGGTAAGGACAGATACGTTGTGCAGAGGACGTGTCCCACATGTGTTTTTCGCAAAGAAAGAAGTGGATGTTGCAAGGGATACGTCCTCCGCACTCCATTTGTTAAATTAAAATTGTGATGGGGTGATTAATAAATTGACAGGAGCGAGAGTGTTTTGAAACAAAATCCATAATGAAAAGAGAAGCAGAGAAGACTGGGAATTAATTGCAAAGGGCAAAAAGTCACCCCTATTTCTTTCTTGTTAATATTACATTTTATCCCTTTTTTCCCCACAGTATCCGTTTCTTATTGTATAGACAGATCTCTGATTTTAGTGAAAACATTTAAAACAAGATAAAGCACCCTTACCTGCTGGTATGACGGATTCCTCATCAGATACCTGGGCTTTTGCTATAAAATAAAAAACATAGAATAAGCCAGAATTAATAATGACATATTATACAGAATATACAATTTCCCACGCACACATTGTAACCCAGACCTCTTCCTTTTATCCCTTTGCCCCTTGGTTTTATTTGTTAAACAGGAAGATAATCAACCAGAGCTTCTACTAAATGTGTTTTTTACGTTTTCCAGCCATAAAGTTTTGTAACGTGTTGAGGTGGAATAAAGACTGGATTGGCCAATTCTCACAGCTCACTGTTCATAATCTGCAGTTTTCATTTCTATTCAGCATTTTCCGCAGGGTTAGTGCAGGTTTTGTGCAGAATCCCAGTTGGTTTCCCAGTGAACTTTGTGAATTACCCCTGCAGACGATTGCCATTTTGTTAAAGAAATGTAAAACATTGCATCCTTACATTTCATTATGTAGAGAAGAGTCCATAATACGCTGCACAGGACCGTGACAATCAGCAAGATCATCGAGATGAAAGCAGTCAGCGTGGCAGCGTTTATCTTGCGACCTGTGAACAGAAGAAACTTAGTTTAGACTTATATCCCGTATTAATTAAAGGAACACTCTACTCATTCTTATCACTTTACAGTTATAAAGTGGTCAGGATATGAGGAGGGCCTGCTCTCCCGAACCAGAGAAAAAGTTCGGTGAAGTGGAGGAGTTTCCTTCACCCCACCTAGTGTTACCCACAGCCAGGAGTTTTTTAATTTCCCCGCTGATGGTCACCATATCGGTCACTGGTGATGTCAGCACGCAGAGAGTGTGTTAATGTCACCTGCGCCGAGACCAAATGCGGTACCGCAAGGTCTCAGAGTCAGCCAACGGATTGGATCTGTGCATATATATGCGCATCTCAGGTGCATTGTTCTGCGCAGGCACTACGGTACTCGCCTCTGTAAAGTGCACGATTCCCATTGCGGTGCACACTTTGGGGCTCCTACACAATTTAGGTTGTGTAGGAGCGCAAATTGCGGTAGAATGCTTCAGGATACCGGGTTCGAGATTCCCTGAGCCGAAGAGAAGGAGCTTTTCCACACGCGGAAAAAATGTAAAAGGAGAGTTAAGAAAAACCTAAAAGGATAGGCCTCTATCCTTCATTGCCATCTATTTTTTCACAGAGTGCTTCTTTAAGGTGATTGGTGGCTGTGAATTGGCTATAGGTCCTGTGTGAAGTTATTGCATTTACACCATACACTTTATATTCTGTTGTGAGCTCTGTCTTAGAGCGAGTGTCACTTTCTGCTGGTGCAGACTTGTAATAAAGTGTGGGGTTCTGGGAGTTTGCTCTTACGTTGTGGCGTCGTTGTGAAGCTGTGTGTGATCGGCTTCTCCAGCGATGCGTGCTCCACTTGGCACTCGATGACCTCCTTGATCTCCGATGGTCTGATGGTCAGAGTGCTGTTCACATCGTAGGTACCATTTTCTTGTCTCTGTGGTTCACCCGTGACTACGTTTTTGTTCACAGACTTCCCGTTTCTGTACCAGATCACATTGATTTCTTTGGGATAGAAGCCTTTGACCACGCAGTCCAGATGGGTATTCGCTTCAGATTTTGTTGATGTTCTGGTAACTTCTACTGATGGATAAGCTGTCGGAGGAATATCACAGAGATATTTTAATGTTTAAAGTATTATTGAACATTGTGGCCTCAACCTATCAAATACTCCCATATTCCATAAAAGCCCCGCACAATGTGACATAATGACGATACCCATTATGGACCAACTACTGCGTCTTCTGTGCTGCAGAATATAATCCTAGCAGATATGTGTTGTGGCATTGCACCAAGAGTAGCTAAAGACTATGGCCCCTATTACATTTTTCGTGCAAATTCATCCGCGCAGCGCAATTTTTTTTGCACGCAGCGTTAAGCGTTAGCGCTTGAAAATTAACGGTGGTATTACGATCCGAACGCATTTTCTCATCCATCCAAAAATAACGTTCGTAAAAACGACGCACAAAACTAACAGTAATACGCGCGCAGTAACGTAGCGCACGTAAATCAGTGTGCGGACAGGTTTTTTTCGCGGGATTCAGCCAATCAGAATTAAGAACCTTAATTGACATCAATTTACCTTAATTGACTCACTTATGTTTTTGCGCCTGTCAAAGTAAATTTGAGTATACATGCTGCAGCAATAATAAAAACACGCACAAATTCACAATTTTATTGTTTGGGTATGTGTAGAATGTGAAACTATACTGTGCTGTATTTTTTTTTTCGTGCTGGTGTTTTTCATTTTGGCCAGAACGTTCAGATTTGCAGCTATCACCAACTTTTCAAAGACGTTAAAAATATGCGTGCAAACGTCGTTCGTAACAAGTTGCGCATAGATTGTAATACCATCCGCGTACCACTGCATGAACGAATTTGCGCTCACAATGTTAAGTATAGGACGTGCACAGTTCATCACGCTCGCGCAGGCCCATCCTCGTTAAACATCGTTTGCGCAAATGTTGTAATACGACGTTTAGCGCAAAGGGTTTTGCCCCTCGCGCAAATGCGCATTTGCGCGTGCAAAACCAAATGCGCGAGGAATGTAATAGGGGCCTATATATATGTATGATAGCCACTATTATGTAATTATTCTAGCTATCCTGCTCTGAGTCTGCCCTTATCCCGCCGCTCCATATAGTGACAAGAATTTTATACATTAGTTTTTACCTTGAATACGCAACTCAACGTCCTTCTGTTCTCTCTTGCCGTTGTACGTTACGGAACAGGTGTACGTCCCTTCATCCTTGACGGTGAGATTGTGCAACAACAGAGAGATGTCTCCGTTTATGGCAGCCTTCTTGTCCAATTTCACCCTTTCATGAGACACTATCTCGTAGTTGGAAAACGTCAACAGTGTCTCATAGCCAAACATCCATTGTACCACCAGTAAATCATAATTCACATCTTGGTTCTCGATGTAGAAGTGGCAGGGAACAAGGACAGAGGCGCCTATGTGTCCAGTTTCAGGCTGACTAGGGATCACTACCTTGACCCCAGAACCTGCAGAGAAAGAAAGCACTGACATTAAAACTGCTGTCACTTACAAGCAACCTAAAACATGACCTTTCCATGGGTTTGTTAGTGTTGTACAAGGCCACTTTGCTCTCAGGTAAAAACACCAAAGGACTGTTCAGGACTAATTTAATTATCTTTACAAAAATTAATGCACTTGTATTTGCAGACTCCCAGACGAAACAGATTTCCTCCCCGGTACCATCATGCAGTGTGCTCCACTGTTAGTGTGACACAATGGCAGCCAACAATAGGAGGTCACAACTTTGATTGTTCAACCACATTACCACACACATAAACACCCAGTAATGCTCAGTCACTCACACAGCCTTGGCTTAGTATAATACACTCTTACAAACACACTCAGTCGCACTGCATAACTAACAAAAACACATATATTTATAGATATATATTGTGACAGTGTGATTAAGGGTAGGCTGGTGGATCACAGGTTTATCAGGAGGCAAATATAGGACTTTGTTTTTCCGCTACAGGTTTAACCCACAGTCGATGCCTAATTAGAACTGCTCTGCCCTTATTGGAGATGTGGTTCCCTCTGAGAGGGCAGTGTTAGTGCAGGCTGCAGAAGTGCAATCCTGAAGGGAAGTCCATAAGAGATCTTTTGTTTTCACTGGTTGGTAAGCAGCTTAGCCGCCCAATACTTCAGAGAGGGATTCTGACTGTTTATTTAGCCTCTGTATAAAGGAGTAGGTGTTTGTATTATATTTGTTTATTTGCTGTTTATGATGTACCCTGATAATTTCAGGCCTGCAAAATAAAGAACAGGGGAAGCACTGATCCCTGCGTCCAGTGGCTAAATCACACTACATAAAATGCAGGAAATCTTTAGCTCTTCTATACATAGTGCATATATAAAGAAATCAAGTGCATTTCTATTTAGGCTAGGGACAGATGAGCGCATTTTCTGCGGCCACCGTCAAAATGTACGTCGATGCGTGCGCACGCATTTTTTCACGGAATACGCTTAAGTGGTCAGACGATGCGCAATTCTGGACGTATTTCATGACGGTGGGGTAAAAAGAAGTCTAGGGAAATCCGGCTGTTTGAACGTTATGTAGGCCGCACACTAGCAGCATCTGACGTCTCCTAATCACGCACACACGCTGCTATGCGGCCGCAGCGCACTCTGTACGTCTGTAGCAGCGGTTTCACGTTCTGAGAAAAATGCGTTCATTTGCCGGTTGCGTGGTGTCGGCGCACCTTTGTACGCACGTACTGCGTATATTGGCCGTCATTGGCCGTTATGTGCTGCTACTGCCGCCGTGATTTAGTGCGCCTGCACGCGCGTTCCGACTGCCCCACTCTGACCCTAGCCTTAATTAAATAATGAGATAACCTAAAAACACAAAGCAAATCTTATTTAAATATATAATAATTCATATATATATATATATATATATATATATATATATATATATATATAAAATCTGAATTTCCCTGTCTTACAGTAAATTGTTTGAGTGGGTGAAGTTAAACAGGATGGGTCACATATTGTGGATGGAGTCCAGTGACCACCCACTGAAACCTCCCCGAGCTGCCACGCATGTAAATATAAGGAATACTATAAGGAATACTCACAGGCCTGAACATGGAGCAGGAAGATGAATAATATGCAGAAAAACATCTTCATTCTTGGACCAGGAACCCTGGCCAGAAGAGATTTCTCACCAGCAGACAGTGTCTCCCCAAGTAGATTACTCACGTGTCTACGTCGGTTCTGAACTGTGCTGCCGTATACAATGGTGCTGTATGGAAAATTTGAAAAGTTTTCTATCGCTTTGAACTTTTCCGGGAACAAATGTACAAGACACTGCACTGGAAAACAACTCTCGCGCAATAACTTGTAAACACTCCTCACTGCTCTTACACCTGAAGTGTGACATCATCATGTGATGTCATCATGTGACAGCCAGGAGACTTCAAAACACCTGATTGCCTATGATGCGTTGCTTGCCATAAAGACACGCTACCATACACCCTCCCTTAAATTAAGGCAGTCACAGCACTCAGCCAGTCCTACAGTCTTTCCAGCTTTTCTAATCGAGACTCTTGTGGTGTTGTTTTTTAATGTATTTTATTATTAATTTCACACTTTGTCATTAGATAAAACCGCAGAGATTTAATGCTGTTTTTCCAGAGTCAGACGACAGACAGCTTTTTCATACATTCTACACATACAATTATGAAGAAATCCTAAATCCGTCAGAACATGAGATAAGGGTTTGTGTGATGGCTCTGCTTGTGTTTATTTCTACCCAAAAAATTAAATGTGATAAATCAAAATAAAACCCACCTTCAGCATTAGTGCATTATTTACAGATGTCAAAAGGAATAGGAGAAATGGATAATACTCAACATAAGAGATAGTTCCAATTCTCCTATGTGTCACAACTGAATATACAAGGAAGTTTTTGTCCTGAAGTGGTAGGTCAATACACATGGTGCAATATTGCATAAGGAAAAAAAAGGCCTGTATGAGGAATAGACTCACAAGATCACACATAGGCATCCAATTCTGGTATCATTACATTTCCCAGCCGCGGATATATTTATCCTGTAAATCACAGGGTCTACAATAGGTAGTAATTCAAGGTTATGGGTCCATTGTAGCTATATATATACAGTTGTGTTCAAAATTATTCAACCCCCACTGAAATTGAGTGTTTTGGCCAGTTTGACATTGATTTTGATCATTCAGTCATCTTGCTTACAATTAAATCAAAGAGGCACGTGTAGGTCAGACAAATATAACATAACATTTATAATGAAATAACCACAAATGTCTTTTCTGTGCTCACACTATTATCAGTTTTATTCAACCCCCAAGTGACATTCAATCTTAGTACTTAGTACAACATCCTTTTACAGTTATAACAGCTTTTAAACGTGAAGCATAGCTGAACACAAGTGTCTTGCAGCGATCTACGGGTATCTTCGCCCATTTGTCATGGGCAAAAGCCTCCAGTTCAGTCACATTCTTAGGCTTGCGCACTGCAACTGCTTTCTTTAAGTCCCACCAGAGGTTCTCAATCGGATTTAAGTCTGGTGACTGCGATGGCCACTCCAAAATGTTCCAGCCTTTATCTGCAACCATGCTCTAGTGGACTTGGAGGTATGCTTGGGATCATTGTCCTGTTGAAAGGTCCATCGTCTCCCAAGCCTCAGGTTTGTGACGGACTGCATCACATTGTCATCCATTATCTCCTGGTACTGAAGAGAATTCATGGTACCTGGCACACGCTGAAGCTTCCCTGTACCTGCAGAAGCAAAACAGCCCCAAAGCATGATTGACCCCCCCGCCATGCTTCACAGTAGGCAAGGTGTTCTTTTCTTCATAGGCCTTGTACTTCCTCCTCCAAACATAGCGTTGATCCATGGGCCCAAACAGTTCTTAGTTACATAGTTACATAGTTACATAGTTATATAGGCTGAAAAAAGACATGCGTCCATCGGGTTCAGCCTCTCCCACATAACCTACTGCTGTTGATCCAAAAGAAGGCAAAAAACCCAGTCTGAAGCGCTCGCCAATATGCAACATACTGGGAAAAAATTCCTTCTTGACCCCAGAATGGCAGTCAGATTTCTCCTTGGATCAAGAAGCTTTTACCCACATATTAAATATTATAACCCTTAATATTCTGTGTCTGCAGGAAGTCATCCAGTCGTTTTTTAAAAGTCTGTACAGACTCTGACCCAACCACCTCAACAGGCAGAGAATTCCACAGCTTTATTGTTCTCACCGTAAAATAACCCTTCCTATGCTTTAAGCTAAATTTTCTTTCTTCCAGTCTAAATGGATGACCCCTTGTCCTATGTATAGTCCTGTTAATGAATAGGTTATCAGACAATGGTTGATAATGGCCCCGTATATATTTATATAAGGTTATCAGATCCCCTCTAAGGCGCCTTTTCTCTAAACTAAACAGGTTTAAGCTTATTAGTCTTTCCTCATAACTTAACCCTTCCATCCCCCTTATTAATTTAGTTGCCCGTCTCTGCACTTTTTCTAACGATATAATATCTTTTTTTAAGACAGGTGCCCAAAATTGCACGGCATATTCAAGGTGCGGCCTGACCATTGATTTATACAGAGGCAAAATTATGTTTTCATCCCGTGAGTGAACTCCCCTTTTAATGCATGCCAGTACTTTGCTGGCCTTGGCGGCTGCTGTTTGACATTGCACATTGTTACTTAGTTTGAAGTCTATGATTATTCCCAAATCCTTCTCCTGCTTGGATTTCCCTGGATTTCTAATTTTGTTTCATCAGTCCACAGAACACTATCCCAAAACTTCTGTGGTTTGTCCACATGACTTTTGGCATACTGCAGTCGACTCTTCTTATTCTTTGGAGACAGCAAGGGGGTGCGCCTGGGAGTTCTGGCATGGAGGCCTTCATTACGCAGTGTGCGCCGTATTGTCTGAGCTGAATCTTCAATACCCAACATCTGACAAATCTTTTCTCAGTTCCTCAGCACTCACACGGGGACTTTTCTCCACTCTACACTTCAGGTAGCGCACAGCAGTCGAAGTCAGCATCTTCTTTCTGACACGACCAGGTAGCGTTTCAACAGTGCCCTTTGCCTTGAATTTGCGAATGATGCTTCCTATGGGCTCTCTTGGTATGTTTAACATCTTTGCAATCTTCTTATAGCCATTACCCTTCCTGTGAAGAGTAATCACCTCTTCTCTTGTCTTCCTGGACCATTCTCTTGACTTCACCATGTTTGTAACCACACCAGTAAATGTCTAGAAGGAGCTGAGTATCACAGTCATTTTAAAGCTGCCTAATTGGTTCTTATTATGCTTTATTGCTGCTCCGTGACAGCCACAGGTGTTTTCAATACCTGATTGAAAACACTTGAATGAACCTCTGTTCTTCAGAGTGGTAGTCTTTAAGGGGTTGAATAATTGTGTCAATGAAGAATTCACAAAAGAAACATTTACTACTGTATTAACAAAACCAATTGATGTCATTTTAGTTGCATATGGTTCTTTAAAAAGTCCTTGTAGGATTTCATTCTGAATACAATTACAAATGTACAC
This sequence comes from Leptobrachium leishanense, assembly GCA_009667805.1. Lineage (NCBI taxonomy): Eukaryota > Metazoa > Chordata > Amphibia > Anura > Megophryidae > Leptobrachium > Leptobrachium leishanense. The sequence goes on along the minus strand of CM019063.1, from coordinate 437,456,035 downwards.
TAAATTCCCTAAAACCCTTTACAGCTTTGGGGGTTGAATAATTTTGAACACAACTATATATATATATAAAAGTGAAATGCCACTCACAGAACATCACAATATTTCCAGAACCGTAAAGCCTACAAATTTGAAATTCGGCACGTATGTTCCTCTCGGCTTCTCGGTGCTCACTAAGAAAGGATTTTTAGAAATGACCATCAGAGAATCAGTTATTAACACGCTCTGATGTTAAGGAGTTATGCTCCCTCACCCCCACCTGAAAATGAATCTGTTCCAACTGCCACTTGCCTCACATGCCGTTATCTCAGTTCAAACTGGCAGACGTTGCTCTCCTTCACTCTGGGGAAACTTACAGCACTAACACTAATACAACGGATGCTTCTAAATGACGTCTTTTGGGGCCAGAGAGGTGAAGGACGGAAACATTCAAAGTGCAGGGGCAGGTCTACCATAAGATAGGGAGTATCATGGCGGGGCGAAAAGCAGCAGCCTTCATTTCTGCAGATATACTTTGTTAGTGATGATGACAATGAGAGGGACATCCGTTGTGGAATCTACCTGGGTGTTAATCCAGAACTGGTTAGCCAAGTGCAGAAGTTACTGCGTGAACACAACAAGTATATTCTGGGACTTAAGGCTGCTGTTGATTCTGTTCCTAAGGGGCCACAAGGACTTCCAAGTGGTGATCGCGTTTAAACATGAGTGCAAAGCAGTCAAAATGAGCTCAGCACACAGAGGTGACATGGCTCAGCAGTGAAGGGGTTAAGCTGGGCTCAGTTGGAGGCAGGTGACCATATCCATATCATGATGAAGAAATCCACCCATGCTTTTAGGTTTTTTTTATTATTATTTTCTATGGTTTTAATGGGAAATATTTTAGTTTTCATGACTTTCCTTATTGAGCTAAAACTCTCTTTATGCAGTGAATGTGGGAAAGGCTTCATCCAGTCCACTGCAGCCAAACTCTCAAATAGAAAACCCCAAAAAGAAAAGGACCTTGCGTTCAGATTGCGTTCAGATTCTAAAATGTGGCGATTTATAGGGTTCACAGCAAGTGACAGCAAGTGAATTAATTGTCTTTGATTGAATGTTTGTTTCATCCCTAATAATAATAATTGAATAATTGACAACTAATCGCTAATGAAAATAGGTGACAACTATTCTCTTTATTGATTAATCATTTGGCCAATTAATTGGTCTCTGTCCAGAGTCAGAGGCTGCTTCCAAACTGCCTGTAGAAGCCGTTCTTGATGCTTTACTCGGTATGGTTTAGTTTTTGAATATGGGGTCCATAGACATAACCGTATTTTTAATTATTTTTTTTATAATAAAAATATGCTATGCAAGTAATTAGCCTGGCTACATAGACAAAAAAAACAGGGTTGCGGTAGGATTAAAGGGCTTAAGCCCATCTATTTTATTGTTTATTATTATTTATTATTTATTTATTATTATTAATTTTAACCTGTGCCCCCCCTTTCCCCCTCCCCCCCATTTCAAAGGTCTCTGATGCCTAACACTTACCTGAACTCATTTCCTCTTCACACAGGGAAACACACAGACCAGGATCAGGGGCGGACTGACAACTAATGGGGCCCCCGGGCAATAGGAAGTCATGGGGCTCCCCCTTGTTCTGCACCCACAGGAGACCACACCTATAAAAACCCACCCCCTACAACGCAACACCCACATGTACATTATTGTGCTAAAGAATTCATTTCTGAACTCCTAAAAATAACCTTTTTGAAAATCCACTTGGATCCAGCAGCGAATTGTGCCCCCCCCCTCCATACTTAGATGGCCACCGCACTGCTGCAGCAGCCATCACCCACTCATTGCAGCTAAGGCTGCACCCCGGCACAGAAAGTCCCTGTGGAAAATGTGAGAAAATGCCAATCACTCTAACAGATACTGTACAATCCTGAAACACTGCACATTACAGAGCTCCACAGAAATAAAACTCAATGGAATGTGCAGTGTGTATGAGCGTATTACTGAGCTGCACAGCAAAAAACCTCAGAGTAATGTGCATAGTGTATGAGCGTATCACAGAGCACCACAGCAATAAAACTCACAGTAATGTGCAGCTCACACATGGATATATATTGCCCCCAGCAGTTCACACATGGATATATATTGCCCCCACCAGCTCAAACATGGAAATATACTGCCCCAGTAGCTCAAACATGGATATATATTGCCCCAGTAGCTCAAACATGGATAAATACTGCCCCCAGCACCTCAAACATGGATATAATTTGCCACAGTAGCTCAAACATGCATTTATATTGACCACAGTAGCTCAAACATGAATATATTTGCCCCCAGTAGCTCAAACATGGATATATATATTGCCCCAGTAGCTCAAACATGGATAAATACTGCCCCCAGCACCTCAACCATGGATATATATTGCCCCAGTAGCTCAAACATGAATATATTTGTCGCCAGTAGCTCAAACATGAATATATTTGCCCCCAGTAGATCAAACATAAATTTATATTGCCCACAGTAGCTCAAACATGAATATATTTGCCCCCAGTAGCTCAAACATGGATATATATATTGCCCCCAGTAGCTCAAACATGGATAAATACTGCCCCCAGCACCTCAAACATGGATATATATTGCCCCCAGTAGCTCAAACATGAATATATTTGCCGCCAGTAGCTCAAACATGAATATATTTGCCCCCAGTAGCTCAAACATAGATAAATACTGCCCCCAGCAGCTCAGACATGAATATATTTGCACCCAGTAGCTCAAACATGAATATATCTGCCCCCAGTAGCTCAAACAATAATATATATTGCCCCCAGTAGCTCAAACGTGGATATAAATTGCCCCCAGTAACTCAGACATGAATATATATTGCCCCAGTAGCTCAAACATGAATATATTTGCCGCCAGTAGCTCAAACATGAATATATTTGCCCCAGTAGCTCAAACATGGATAAATACTGCCCCCAGCAGCTCAGACATGAATATATTTGCACCCAGTAGCTCAAACATGAATATATCTGCCCCAGTAGCTCAAATAATAATACATATTGCCCCCAGTAGCTCAAACATAAATATATTTGCCCCAGTAGCTCAAACGTGGATATATATTGCCCCAGTAACTCAGACATGAATATATTTGCCCCCCGTAGCTCAAACATGAATATATTTGCCCCCAGTAGCTCAAACATGAAAATATTTGACCCCAGTAGCTCAAACATGGATAAATACTGCCCCAGCAGCATAAACATGAATATATTTGCCCCAGTAGCTCAAACATGGATATATATTGCCCCCAGTAGATCAAACATGAATTTATATTGCCCACAGTAGCTCAAACATGAATATATTTGCCCCCAGTAGCTCAAACATGGATATATATATTGCCCCCAGTAGCTCAAACATGGATAAATACTGCCCCCCAACAGCTCAAACATGGATAAATACTGCCCCCAGCACTTCAAACATGGATATAAATTGCCCCAGTAGCTCAAACATGAATATATAATGCCCCAGTAGCTCAAACATGAATATATATTGGGCCCAGTAGCTCAAACATGAATATATTTGCACCCAGTAGCTCAAACATGGATAAATACTGCCCCCAGCAGCTCAAACATGAATATATTTGCCCCCAGTAGCTCAAACATGAATATATATTGCCCCCAGTAGCTCAAACATGGATAAATACTGCCCCCAGCAGCTCAAACATCAATATATTTGCCCCCAGTAGCTCAAGCATGAATATATTTGCCCCCAGTAGTTCAAACATGAATATATTTGCCCCAGTAGCTCAAAAATTTATATTTTTAAGTGCCTGTTAAGTGCACTGCTCATCAGAGGGAAACCGGTGGGGGCCCACTGTGATGCCCCAAACCAGGCCCCTACTGACCCGCGGGCCCTCGGGCAGTGCCCGATTGCCCGATGGGTCAGTCCGCCCGTGACCAGGATCCATTCACACACTCCGCAGTCTCTGAACAGGCAGTCTTTGAAACACAAGCTCACAAAATAATTGACAGGTACAGACAAAAGGGTTATAAAGATCAGCAACTAACCAAGGATCTTAATCTAGTTAGGAGTAAAGATAGAAGCCTATTCATTAAATCAAAGGTTAAAACCAAAACAGAAAGAGATAACAAACTTAATTATGCCTTTTTCACACAATATAATCCTCAAGCAAATAAATTGCGTAAAATTCTAAAAAAAACATTGGCACATTCTGCAGGTAGATCCTATTCTCAAAGATAATCTCCCTCGCTCTCCGGTGGTCATTTTTAAACGAGCACAAAATTTTAAGAATATTTTGGCACCAAGTATATTACCAACAACAGAGGTTAATCACCAAAAAACACTCTTTGATTTGGAAAAACCAAAGGGTTTTAACAAATGTGGAGGCTGTAAAGCCTGTACATATCAACCCAAAAAAACTCTTGGTTTCAAAAGTAACATCACGGGTACTAATTATACTATCAATCAGTTTATACATTGCCATACCAAAAGAGTTATTTATCTACTTGCAGGGCCGGATTTCCCATTAGGCACAGTAGGCATGTGCCTACAGGCGCCTGCCACAAGGGGGCACCTTGGTCTGTGTGTAAAAAAAAAAGGATTTTTTTTTTACAATTTGCAATAATTTGTATCTCTGGAGCCCTAAGGGCTAGAGGAACATATGAGGTATCATTGGAAAGGTCAGTTTATAGCCTTTCCAGTGATATCAACTATGACCGTGGCGCTGCAGTGAGGAGGGACTTTGTAACCTGTGTCCCTGAATTGTACAGCACACAAGGTTAAGTGAGGTGTCATTGGAAAGGTCAGAGTCTAGTCTTTACTATGATACCAAATATGACCATGTAATGTGTAAAAATAAAAAAAATGATAAAAAGTAAATGCAAAATATTTTTTTTTCTGTTCTACAGCAGAGGCAATATATGCTTTTACATAAAAAACAAACTATGCCGCTGCATTCACTGCCCTCCTCCTTTAACCCTTCTACCCCACTGACTCCCTCACTCCCTGCCCCCTCTTCTACTATGTCTTCATTTTCTACAGTCTCGGAGGAGGATGTAACAGTACTTCTCATGTCCTCCTACCCGACCACCTGTCCATTTGATTCCATCCCCTCACACCTTATTTGGCCTGTCCTACCAGTTACTGTCCCTGCTTTGACTCATATTTTAGTGGTATACAGATGATCTTAGAACATAATTACTTCTGGTTCCATGAAGAGTTCTATTTGCAAGTTTCAGGTAAAGCTATGGGGATGAGATTCGCCCCTAGCTTTGCCAATCTATTTATGGCCGACTGGGAGTACTCGTTCTTACCTACTTGGAGGGCACATTTAGTGACTTATCGCAGATATATTGATGATATATTTTTTATTTGGAGAGGTGGAGAAGAGAGTCTTAAAGAGTTTCTTGATACCCTGGGTGATAACAATAGGGGAATCAGTCGAACAACCACTTCCAATGATAAAGAAGTTATTTTTCTCGATCTGAAGATCTATGTTGAAGGTAACATGATCAAGACTAAGTCACATTTTAAAGATGTAGACTGCAATAGCTTCATCGAACGTACAAGTTGCCATCTATCCCAATGGTTGGATACTGTCTCGAAGGGACTATTTATGTGAATGAAAAGGAATTGTACAGACTTATCTGAATACGACACTCAATCACTTAAACTCTGTTCGGAGTTCATGGATAAGGGCTATAAGAAGGAGATCTTGGAAGATACCAGAATGGATGTTAGAACTATGAATAGATCGGATCTATTGAAGAAGGCTACAGTAAAAGGAGGATTTATGGAGGATTTTTCTAGCTCCATTGCCTCAGGGTCCTCTTGGACTCCAATCTATCCTTTACTCCTCACATTCAGTCTTTAACCAAATCTTGCTACTTCCACCTAAAAAACATTGCACGCATCTGTCCCTTTCTTAATCCAGACTCTACTAAAATGCTCATCCAAGCTCTTATTATCACCCACCTTGACTACTGTAACCTACTTCTCGCTGGCTTTAACCCTTTCGCTGCTGAGGCATTTCCTGCCTGTGTGCTGAGCTCATTTTTACCGTTTTGTGCTCATCATGTTTAAATGCGATTTGAAGTCAAGTTTTATTATATGACCCAGACAAATTATATATCCTTTTTTTCAGCAGACTCCACAGATTCAAAATATATCATTATTATGTGTATAAGTACAGATTTAAAAAAAAAGGGGGAAAAAAAGTAAAATTTTGTTAAAATTCAGAAGAACAACATTGCATATTTTTTTCTATCTACACTTTATGACCAGAACTTTTGTGGTTATATATTGATATATTAGGTGCCTTTTTAAAAATGGTGTAATGGAGAATATTTCATGTTTTTTTTGTACAAAAATATGCAGTTTTCTAAAAATCAAAAAAATCTGCTTTTTTCTTATGTCATGACTCATTGTATGTAATACATAAAATTAGTATATCTAAACAAATTGAAATGGAAAAGCTATATATTTTCTGAAACTAGACAAAATTCCGCAAAAAAAGAGACCTTTATGACACATTTTTAATTTTTTTTTGTTATTCATAACTTTATTCAAAAAACATCATATTTAATGTAAAAAAAAAATCATAATAGGTCAAGATTTATATTGCATAATTTCATATTAATTTTTGGGGTAAAATATTTTTGTTTTGCTTAACTATATAAATATATCCCTCCTATAAAATAATAGATCCAATTTGATTGCATAGATCAAGTTTAGGCAGCTTTGGAGGTGCTAATTTGCGCCATGCGCAAAATAAAGTTAGAGAAGCTTTTTATGCCGGTTTTTGAAAGGAGGCATACCTGCAATTAAATGGCTCTAGCTCAACAGGGATCTAAAATATGTAAAATAAAGTATATATCCGGACAAAGTAGACTTCCAGATGAATCAAACGTGGGGTTACTTATTATTCTATCATAAATATTGAGCCCGCAACAACTTGTGGAATTTGGATTTGTGCTAAAAAAATAAATAAATGTAAATTCCACATGCTGTTGCGCCCTCTATTTTTATGATAGAATTTTATTTAACCCCTCATTTGATTCGTCTGGGTGTCTAGTTTCTCCTAATATATACTTTATGTGGTCTGTTTTAATTTCCTGTTGAGCTAGAGCCATTTAATTGCAGGTATGCCTTCTTAAAAAAAAAAAAAAAAAAACACAAAATTTTCCCCATGAATTTGTGCTCAACAATTATATAGTCTATCAACAATTGTATAGTGACTCAAAATGCTGCACAAACACACAACAAGCCCGCCACACATTTTACATTCACTCAATCAGTTGGATTGGCACATGGGGCATCCATGTGAGCAGTAACGCCACGTCAAGGCCCCAACCAGGTTACTGACCATTCACACATCTTTCACATCTGTTTCACTCACTGAATCACACACCTTTCATGCAAGAAGCTAGTAAAAGTTGAGTGGGTGACGTTAAGGGGGCAAAGAAGGGAAAAGTGCAGAAACACGGAAGGGGAGAAGAGAAAGATACAAAAGGGCAAAAGGGAAACACAATGAGGATTAGAGGGGGTGGAATAGAAACACCCCCCATTCACATCTGTTTCACTCACTGAATCACACACCATTCATGAAAGAAGAGAGGTAAGGGAAGTGGGTGAAGAAAAGGGCAGAGACAAAGAAGTTGAAGACACACCATTAACACCGCAGTTAAATCTGTCTTCAGAGGCTTCTTTCTACATCTGACGTACGGAGGACATCAGATTGTTGGGGATGGGGCAACCTATTTTATTGTATGTGGGGTGAATTACATTATAACTGGGGGTGGGTAGTGAAACGTGGTGGGTATTGAACCGGAGTGGGTAGTGAAACGTGGTGGGTATTGAACCGGAGTGGGTAGTGAAACATGGTGGGTATTGAACCGTGGTGGGTAGTTTTTTTACTAACGCTTGAATTAACACTGCTATAAAATAATGGGGCTGGTTTTGGTTTGTTTTTTTATTTGGGAAAATTTAGAGGAATAGCACTATCCAGGAATAAATGCCAGCATGATCCGGGCAAGCTCTGTCCAGATTACACTGCACTGTGTCCATCAGAATGTCATCAAGATCTGTAAAGATCTTAACGGTGCTATAGCCAGATTTATCAAGAAGCACAAAATCAGTGGCATACCTCAACCTGAAATCTGTTTATTCTCAGCCGAGAAACAATTCGGTCCCGGTATGCCACTAGTAATGTGTCACTGTATGATAAATCTTGAAGCAATCAGGCACACAAAGACCTGGTTTGGAGGGGCAGTCAGGGCAGTGAAGGCGGCTTTCCTTACGCCGTCCTTGGCGCGCGCAAACCCGACACCTTTTACATGGGGTCACTCTTTTTTCAGTTGCAGGAATGTAGCCAGGAAAGTGGCGGTCACGCAACCTAATTACATCTTCCACCTCTTCAACAATGGGAGCATTCTCTTCTGGACAGAGAAGGGACTCGATAACAGATTCCTGAAATTTTAGGAATGTTATCTGTCGGGCATGAGTGGCCTGATACAAGATGAATGCGTTAAGCATTGACATCTGTATCAGATGGACTGCCAGCTTTTTGTACCATATATATGCCTTGCGAGAAGCGAGATATAGTACAAGCATCTGGTCAGACTTGTCCACTCCCCCCATGTATCGATTATAATCCTGTACACATAGGGGTTTCATGATAGGGGAATCTCTCCATCTGACGTGAACTGCAGATGTGCATTCATTATGTATCGTTGTAAGCAAATGCACATCCTTTTTGTCTGTGTAATTCACAGCCAGCAGTTCACCACAGCGCAAGGCAGATGTTTCTCCTCTCTTTTGCTTCCCAAACTGTTTTGTTGGAAAGCCTTTCCTATTCGAACGGATCGTGCCACAGGCTCCAGTACCATTGCTGTACAAAAATTTGTACAGCGGCACACCCGTGTAAAAGTTATCTGTATAAATACAGTAACCTTTACCGAATAGTGGATAAGCGAGGTCCCACACTATTTTTTCAGTGGTGGAGAGGGCGGGGGGGCAGTCAGGAGGGGCCAGCTGCGAGTCCTTGCCAGTGTATACACGAAAGCGATACATGTATCCACTGGAGCTTTCGCACAGCTTATAAAGTTTTATCCCATAGCGAGCTCGCTTCGTAGGGAGGTACTGCTTGAAAACAAGACGTCCCTTATAAAGCAGCAAGGACTCGTCGACTGACAAGTTTTGGCCTGGAGTGTATAACTCTTCAAATCTTGCCATCAGATGGTCAAGAAGTGGCCGCAACTTGTACAGTCGGTCGTGATCTGGGTGGTCACGGGGCAAAGCCTTTGCATTATCATTATAATGCAAATACCGCAGGAGCAATAAATATCTGTCCCTGCTCATAGTAGCAGGGAAGATAGGGGTGGTTTGGGTACTCTTTTTTGACCAGTATGAGGCTATGCTGGGTTTTTGCACAATCCCCATCTGCAGAGTGAGGCCCCAGAACTTCCTCATCTCTGGCAAACTGGTCGGGGTCCATTTACGCGCCCTCGCACTTGGCAACAATTCTGCCCCTAGACCTTGAAAATATTGTTCAGCATACAGATTGCTCTGCTGAACAATAAATTCCAAGAACCCATCATCTATATATAGTTGAAAAAAGTTGATGGGTTCAAAATTAGTGGTGTCCACTAGTATACCAGGATTGCCAGAAAATTGTGGCAATTCTGGCTGGACCATATTAGGGGAGGTCCAGTCAGATCCTGGTTCAGGCATCGCCACAGCCTGTGTTGCAGATACCCCTGCAATAGGCCGTTGGGCCGGTGCAGGATCAGGTAGTGCAACTACAGACCGTGCGGTCCCTGCACTACCACGGGAGCACCCTGGTAACTCCGTGCGGCCACGCCGTGGCTCATCACGTAGTTCTTCGTCGCTGGAACCGTCACTATCTGATGATGCTCCAGGGACAAAGTCACTGCCTGAATCTTCAAAAGATTCATCAGCGCTGAGATCAGAGTCTGACATCATAAGGATATCAGCTGCTTCCTCAGCGCTTAGAAACCTTTTAGCCATAGTTTGCTTTCTGAAAATGTATTTTCAAAAGAAAATTACGCCGTTTGATAGTATCTATATATATATATATGTGCGTATATATATATGCACGTGTGTGTGCGTATATAATATATATTCTATATATATATATATAAGCGTGCGCGTGTGTGCGCGTGTACGCGTGTGCGTGCGCGCGTGCGTGCGTAAATATGTATATATATGTGTGTGTGCATATATATGTATATATATGTGTGTGTGTGTATATATATATATATATATATGTGTGTGTATTAGCAATTTATCACCTATTTTATGGAGACAGCCTCTGCGACACTGTAACACCTCGCAATCCACATGCAGACTGAGGATACAAATGTAAAATCATCAAGATTTGAAAAATTCATCCCCCGTGATTGGCTGGAGGGTCAATCGCTAGGTTACGGGGTCATTTTAGGGTTATATTTGTATCCTCAGCGGCCATGTTGGAGGTGGCAGTGACAATTGTGACAGCTAAGTGATCATTGTTACTACAGTGATCACATAGCTGTAACAATAAAATGTGAAATAAAATGATAAAAAGGGGATTTTAATTTTATTAAATGTGGGGTTTGGGGGCCTCTGGGCAGTTTTGATTTTTTTTACTACCCTTAGAGACCCAGTGTGTGCTGTTTTTTACTTTCTGTTTTTTTTTAAATATGTTTTTTACTTTTTATACTATAATGAGGCACACCGTTGGAAAGCTCAGGCTCTGGGCTTTCCATCGGTGCCTCATTTATCTCTGCAGCCCTTACCGATGAGGAGATAGAGAGGTCCTAAGGACCTCTCCCCCTCCTCCTAAGGGCTGTGTATGCGGCCGCTGAAAGTGACGTCATCACGCCAGGCGTGATGACATCACCGCGACTCCCATGATCCCACAGTGAGGGCCGACATCCCGGATGTCGGTTCCTCACTGTTTGCCGCCTGGGATCTCCGCCACACCACCGCTTTGCTGCCGGGAGGACAGGACGCGCTGAGCGCGTCCTCCGCACAGCAGCAGGAACTTCCTGGACGCGCTCGGCGCGTCCGTAGCAGCGAAGTGGTTAAGAGATCCCAGATTCTGCCTCTGCAGTCTGTAATGAACGCCAATGCCAGACTCGGCTTCAAGACTTCTCCTGAGCTGCACCCTTTCTATAGAACTCCCTCCCCCGCAACATCAGACTCACCCATCTCTCCAGTCCTTCAAGAAGACTCTGAAAACGCATTACTATAGAGACGCCTATCAGCTCACTCCATGAGCCCCCACTGTAATTTCCTGCTCCATCTTCCCATACAGTCCTCATGCAACCCGTTACTTCAAATACCCTATTCATCCTCACCTAATGTGTCACCCCTCTCCTCTTAGTTTCTAAGCTCTCGAGCAGGGTCTTTCCTCCTTCTGTTCCGTGTGTGTAACATATATGTATAGTTGTTATTCTGTTTCTCCTATTGTACAGCACTAAGGAATTTATCGACGCTTTATAAATACTTTAACTGTAACTAATTCAACTAAGGCAACAGATTCTGCCTCTTCTTTTGATTTGAGCACGGAGAAAAACAGTTTCAGTTTTGGGGGGTAGGGCGCTCTGCATTTCTGTGCCTACAGGCTCCTGAAGTGCAAATCCGGCCCTGTCTACTTGAGTGTCCTTGTGGGGCCCAATATGTGGGTCGTACCACTTGGGAATTTAAAGTTAGAATAATGGAACATCTGGGCAATATAAGGAGAAACAAACTGGATCACAGTGTTCCAGTACACTGTAATAATTGTCCTTTTTTTATTTTAAAAATTTTAGATGTATCGGTATAGATGTTATAGAACGCAATTGGAGGGGAGGGGATGATTTGAGAACATTAGCAAGGAAAGAAACCGAGTGGATCCATAAGTTGGGCACTTGAAGAAATGGGGGGTTAAATGTGGACCTGGATCTTAAGAACTGCATTTGATTAGATCTGAAGGTTAGCCCATTTCAATATTTAAATATATTGCCTTGTTTTTAACATTACGTTATATTCTATTTTTAATAATATTTTTGTTTCATTTCTGTTTTATTTCTGTTTTATCTGTATATTTCACTGCCTGAGCTAAGAGGCAAATTCTCCGCATGGCACAGCAGGGTTTTTTTCACGTCCCTACAAGGCGAGTGCTTTCCTCCACCAAGATGGCGATTGGCCCGGGACATCCGAGATCACCGGAAGTTTGGAGTTTTTCGCGTCAGTCGGAGCACAGGATATGACGTCCAGAAGGGCAAATGAAGTCGCAAAAGCCGATGGACACATGAGCATAGAGGGCCACTTCCGGATTAGACCCAACCGCACCTATCGCCTTCCGATTGGACGTTTGGTTCTGCAAGTTTTTAGATACGTGCGGATAGGTTAATTGCTGTATTAGCCCGTGAAAATTTAATGTACATATATGCTTTTTGTTTTTAATGTATTTCATTCCCTGATGAAGTCCTTATAGGACGAAACGTGTTGGAATGTGCGAATAAATTCTATCTTACTGCAAACGCAGATTTTTGGTGATCCTTCTGGAACCCTATGGGCTTGGGATACCTGGTTACCTGAACGGTTCGCTGGATACACATTTGATGTGCCTTACAAACTCGACTATTCAGTGAGTGAGGTCCTAGGGGGCCTATTTTATACATGGTTGTTAACTTACTGCACCATTACGTTTTCATTTTCATTGCAGATCCACCCCTCTCTTTATATATATATTTACCGTTTGTGACATCACTAGGAGAAGACGCCGGGGTGAGGTCAGCGTTCTTGTAAGATAGTATCACTCTATCTGTTTTTATAAGTGGTCATATGTCACCTCAAGCACGTGGTACCCAAGCGTGGGATTTCTTTCCCACGCTTGATCCTCATCTGACATGGATTACAAATAGCAACGGTGCGGTCTGCTGCACATTTCTTAAAGAACTCCCAGACAGCAGAGATCCTGGAGGTGTGCTGCGAGACAACAGCGCTCTGCACCTGAGCAGCTCTGACATCTGATGCCTTGGACTGGCTACGGTTGGTCATAGAGGACGTTGTGCCTCGTGTTTGTTGTGCCTCCTCCTTACTTGACTCCTCTGTTCGATCAGGCACCCAGGTGGAGTCAGTAACATCATCATTGTCATCACCCCCTTTCTCCTCGTCACTGGAGCCAATTTGGCAGTATGCTGCAGCTACTGGGCAAAAAGAGTGCCAGTTATTTGTGTGTCACTGGCACCCCCTTCCTCTAGGTTGATTATACTCCCTTCCTCAACCTCAGAGTTTGAATCAGAGCACTGTAGTTGCTGTGCATCCTCAAGCAGCATGTCACTGTCATTGTAGTCAAAAGATTCAGCTGACTCCTCCGTGTGTGATAGTGAGGCTACGGCAAGAGTAGCTGTGGACATAGTGGCTGCATTAGATGCTTTGGCAGCTGAGGTGGACTGTAAACCACTACAAACCTGGCTGGCAGAGGACTGGGAGGATGAGGATGGCCTGGTTAGCCAATCCACCAAATCCTCTGTATGTTGCTGCTGCTTAAGACGGCCAGCACCAGTTAGAAAGGACAAGCGTGCCCCTGCAGAGGATGCACCACGTCCACGACGACCAGAGGCACAGCCTTCCGACACAGAGGCTGCTTGCCCTCATATCTGTGTCTGGGAGCGTCTGCCTGTCCTTTTTGGTCTTTCTGACAAGGTGAGTAATATATAGATTAAATATACACAGAACTCTGATTCAACTCTGTTATAAAAAATTGGAGATATGCAGAATTCTGATTCAACTGTGTTATCTAGATTAAAGATTTCCAGAACTCTGGTATAACTCAGTGAGACACCCTGATAGCTGGCAGCCAGTGACAAGACACAGATTAAAATTCCCAGAAACCACCTATAAATCAGTGAGACCCCCTGATGGGTGGCAGTGACAAGACACAGATTACAATTCCCAGAAACCACCTATAAATCAGTGAGATCCCCTGATGGGTGGCAGTGACAAGACACAGATTACAATTCCCAGATATCTGCTACAAGTCTGTGAGACCCCTGATTGCTGGCAGTGACGACACAGATTTATAATTCCCAGATATCTGCTACAAATCTGTGAGCCCCCT